>NW_021027310.1:122790-148586 GCF_004153795.1 Camellia sinensis | reverse complement strand
TAATCCAACATTTAAATATGTATAATTTATCTAATAGTTTAAACAACATAAAATTTGAAATTATCCTATTACTAATATGATACATCATTACTATTACTATGAAATTTGTGACAATGCATATAATTATAGAATATTAGCTATTACAGTTCATAAACTAACACAGCTCGTTCGCTGACAAAACTTCGGACTCTCTATGGCTCTGGTATACTACCTTATAGTAACTCTAAATCTAACATAGGCTCCAATTTGAATTTACTTGACGAGAGATTGCTTATTTTTGCATGATTAGACATCATTACATTGCTTGAGTTTGGGTTGTCATCCAAAGTGCGAGAATTGAGGAGTGTTCGTACTCAAGGTGACGTAAACACGTCTCAATCCATCGAGTCGCTCGATGTGATATCCTGTTGAGTGCGTCTGTGAGAGTGATAGGGTATTGGCACCCAATTGTTTGTTGCATGCATTTACATCAAGTTGCCAAACGTGGTCCTCATATGAGACTGAAATCTCTTAAATGAATGACGTGAGTCAGCTCGACGCTAGAGAAGCACGAAATAGTATATCCAAGTCTAGTAGTCACCAGCGACGAGGGATCCTTTCGTCGAGTACTCACATTAACAAAGCGTAGAGATATCTGCAGTTGCATTACGGTTGCAGTCATGCTCATCTTTCCTCAATGGATCAAATTTTTGCAAAACCGAGGAATTCCTTCCGTCTATTGTTTTCACCTACAGTCGAGTTCCAAATAGATTTGAGAATGTATTAGTCTTCCATATGGTCAATGCGCAATACTTATCGGTCTTCGAGGCACAAAGTTCCATGCCAAAGTCAACGATCTAGCACATTAGCTTACTGCATCATGGCGATTGCGCGTATTTTCATCTTGCTCGAACTGTCTGAGCTTCAGCGAAGAGAAAATTGTGCTCCATCACATGCTACAAAATGTGACATTAGGTTCCAGGATTGTACTGTGGAGGAGGAGGAGGTGCCGGTGGCGGCTTGCGTTCTGTGTGTTCAATGGGTCTAGCAGTGATCATGTGGTGCCATCTGAGTGTGCTTTCTATTCTTCACATTCTGACGCTCTAGTAGCATCGAAGATTCACGTTCCATTTGCGACATTGCGCGATTATTCACTAATTAGTAGTTAGTGCCAAGAGCACAATATTTACACACCTCTAGATTTGAGTGTAGACTAATCACCCAGCTTGCAATATCCTAGACAGTGTTATCACGTCAACATGTGGAGTGTGCCGATCATTCATACATATGTCCGCCCACACACTAGTAATATCATGACTTCCAATGAGACATGCACCTCACATCATACTTCCATTGAGGGAGCACACCTTCTGGGTATATACGTCTCATCATTTCCGAGGACACTTCGTTGCTCACGCGTGAACGGAAGCTCGTGAGTTAAGTACTCGCGTCTGATACGCAGCCTCATGTCACGACCAAACCCGCCCTATGGCGTGTGTTTAGCAAACGTAACAAGCGCGAGCCAGGCGTAAACATCCGAGAATACCAACGTGACGGCCTGCAGAAACAGTATAGTCAACAAGCAAACAGGTGAGTTACTTAGGCCCTGGCGGAAGCCCGAATACAGTAAAGTGAATAATGTTCGCATTGAAGCTGAGTCCCGAGAATCTCTGCGAGTAATTAGACCACCAACAATAATAGTTCTTATCTGAGTGGCCACTCTTTCCCGACAGGTTGTTATTACACTGCTATAATCTAGATCAGATAGTAATTCATAATATCTAAATTATATCGAGGTTACAACATGTGTCACGAGGGAAAATATTACCATTAATGTCCTTTTGAAGAACATCTTTCGAGTGTAGTAATATCCATTTTCATGCTCATAGGCGAACCCACGACTGGCCTACAGGAAGGGGGAACTGGTAAAACACCACGCTAAGCCTTAAGCACGAATTAAGGCTCTGAACCTTCGCAGTTGAGCACATAAGAGGCTGGTCTGACAAGAGACTGGAGTCTAAACCCACGTCCTAGCTGCCTGTGGGGGTGTGTCGTTGTGGTACTGCAGGCATAGTCTCCCCTACACCCTAAGCTTCTTATATTCATTCATCTTTAAATCATGTGATGGCTCAAGAGACCCTGCCCTCTGCGAATAAATCGAGTTGTAATGAGGCGCATGAGAGAGAGTCTGTTATTTAGTGTAACTCGTTAAATAGTTCCTTATGCATGTCACAGTTATACTATTAAATCTGCAGTTCATTGCAAAACATATGCATCACCTGGCCACGGTGCGCTTTCACATCTATACAACAGTTATTTCAACCATATTGATTGTCCATACATTCCCATATATCTCGCGAATCATGAGTGAAGTATTTACATCTAGGTTCATCGGCATACCTTAATGAACGACCGAACAGTAAACCGAGATGCCATCACTCCGAAGTACCTAAACATGTAGTATAGTGATGCTCGCATCGAGGGATATCCCGAATATAGACGGCAATCTCATATTAATCGAGCTAGGATCATGCATTGAGTAACATTACTAAGTAACTATATCTTAGTTGACACTTGAGGCGTCGAGAGTAGTTCACAAGGATGGCGCATCAAGTGAGCATGTTTAGGATAATGTGCAGGACATACTTTTCATTCCAATCTATAAGTCTTAGAGTCAATGCAGGTGTCAGTTAAACAGTTCATGTACTAGGATCATTCATATACTTCTAATGTAAAGTGCTATTATATGACTTCTTTGCGAAAGAAACGTGATAATCTAGTTTAGCGAGCAATGTTCACTGCACAAGGAGGTTCGGCTACCAGTGTAAGCTACTATGACGCTCATCGTCACACAGTCGCCAACACGTTTTATACACACTGACACAGCTTAAAATTAGATTGACACTACATCTAAGGTGGACTGACTGCTAGGTTGTCTGGAACTTAAAACATTGGAATATAAACAATCGTGCTTGAATCACTAATGCAATTTGACATGGCTGTGAGTGATGTGGCAAAACCAATTTTTTAAGCCCACTACGAGGGTGCAAAATCCCATGTCTTACCTACTCGGGGATGCTCAACCAAATCATTTTTCCAAATAACAAACAAATGGCCCATGTTTTGGTTCATTTAATAACTAGCCCCTCAATTTATAGTCCCTCATATTAGATGTCACTTTGGGTTCTATAAACTAGCGCCTATAGGAATCCGTGCACTGCCCATAAAAGATCGGTATGAAGTGATGTCAAGGAAGGCACACTATTAAAAGCACCAGGTTTTCGAAGTATAAGAGAGACAAGAGTTCCAGCTAAATGTTTCTATCCAAAAGAGTTGATCTCACCGCAATCGATGCTAGTGAGGCGATCTTCGCGGAATCATGCATAAAGGATACAAGAGCAGCGTCGCAGTGCGTAAACTTTCCGCTCGAGCGCTACTGTTAAAAGACTGGATGGGTGAATTCTCCGCTCGTGTATCTGCCCGCTCGAGCTTGAGACATGACTGCCTGCCAATTCAAGAGCCTTGCCTTCCCCAATCCGTTCCGAACCTCATAACCACTTCCTGTAACGAGCGTGCCGAGCATATAAAGACACAGTAGAGATGATGATCTGGTGAATGATGACCGATCCGAGGGATGGTCCTTCCACGCTCGGGAGCCACCCACTATGCCTCGGCGTGCGATGCGTTCTAAGTGACGAATAACTGGTTTTTACCCCTACAAACCAGATTAAGACCAATACCTCCATATTTTAAGCTCAAACCCAAGTTTGCGTCGAAAACAGGCTATTCCTGAAAACTCTGACCTCTTGCTCAGAGAGACTAAAAGTCTTAATCCCTGAGATATGACGACAATTACTTACATCTCATATTTATCCTATTAAAATACCTATGATTCTTAAATTACTCCCATATATTAAAAGTATGAACTCGAGAATGCCCAACTCCTGTGTGTCAAGATAATAATTTAATATTCGAACGATCTCGCAGAGAATGTGTGCAAGACACAAAATCCTGCTAGAGATCGAGATGACCCACCTCCGAACATGGATCTGGATACAAAAATCATTGCAAACTAGCATATCCTCTTACATGCTGTGGTGTGTTTCAAAAGAGCTCGAGAACACCGTCATTAGACCTGAAGACAGCTATGAGACTCTGGGTACATTGTACACAGAGAAGAATCGGTAGAAATGTCCAGGTGAAGGACATCAAATCAATGGTAATACAACTCTCATGTAATATGCCTTCAATAAAATATGCTACTATGCGCAGGCATAACAATCAAGTCGCGACCATGAATTTCGAACATGTCTAAACCTGCCATTGTGTGTTTGCGTGCGTAAATACTACACTACGCCAAACCTCTGATTATGCTATGAAATGCTGATGAACCATTGCTAATGCCAACTCAACCTTGAGAGATCTAGCCAGATGAAGCAGAGAGGTACCAACTGAGGAAGAACAATACTTATTCAGTGTGGAGTTCCAGAGCATGGTAGCTCAAGATGTGAATGCAAACATCTAAACCCTTAACAATCCTCTTCAATTTCCAAGCATTCACAAGGGATAGACTCCCAATTGTCTCGTCACTCTCTGCTCCCCACCTCTCTCGCGTGACCCCATGACCCTCTAGTTGGTCCGGACTAATTATGGCAAGAAGAACCAAATGGCATTAAATGAAGTAGGAATTCCTATCTTCACCCAGATATGTAACAAGCCACAAAGGATCCAAAGGTTTATGTGCGAGTTGACCCCATTCAACTAATGGTGAAAACCCTGCAGTGTGCCAGAATATGTCGGGCTATTAAAGCCCTAGCCTCCTGAAACTCAACATATATATAGTTGAAGCCCATAGGGATAAATCCTTCTTAATTACTAATATTAGAGTGCGATGGTAGCCTAACTCAGCTTCTAACGTGTGCAGAAGTTAATTACACAGTATATATAATGGCATAGTGTACACTATGTACCGGAGTGCGGATAATGATACGAGCCTATCAAGAGGTTTCTGAGATGTCCGGCGCCGATGAAAATGGCCCGGTTCAATCTAGCAGTTTACCATATAAGCCAATACGCCAGGAGTGAAATCATCACAAGTTAATTGAGACAATGAATCAAAAACAGATAACAGACATGCAATTCTATAACAGAGAAAGTCTCCAGGTTCTACCATACAGTTTCTGAAATTAGTCGGTAACACTCAGGATTACGCAGATTACGTTGAATGAATGGATACAATTGCAAGTCTCAATAATCATTCAGGTATCTATGAATATACAGTTTCACAGGTAAACTAGCAAGCCGTGGTATTATCCTGAGGCTGAAATTAGAAATTGCGTGATCATGTGACAATGCTAATCAGGTACTTATCTAGATCATTGTAATTGAGCGAGTTGTTATATCCTGTATTGAGCTCGTCCCCCTTCCTGATATATAATAGTGGAGTTTTATGCTACCTCTGAAACCTCGATAGGTTAACCTTCTATTGTTGGAATTTAAAAACGACCTGAATGTCAGTGGAAAGCAGTTAACAGCGATATCGTCTGTAGCCCATTGTCATCTTCCCTTTCCCAAGTGGCATACACGCCACCATGGTTCTGCAAGTCGATTCACCAAAGATGGGACTCTTTTGTAATCTCAAGTTTCTTCATCCGTCCCAAGACGCCCAGTTTATAAGCTTCACTGTATCCACGGCCGTTGCCGTCGGTCCAGAAGACTCTGCAAAACTCCGTGATCAGGTCAACGAAAGACTACAGACACTATACCAGAGGAAAGAAAATAGGACTCAATAACACATGGAAGAAAGGAGGTGACTAACCCGGAAGAAAACGTCACGAACCCGGAAAGAATAAGGTACATAATTAGAATACCTTCTCTCAACTATGGAAATTTGATGGAAAGACATGTTACAATGCATATGCTCCATTTCAGGAGGGAGGCCGCAACTTCGGCATATGGCATGCAGCACTGGAAACACCGAGTATTAGATGTATTCTCAATGATCTGGCCCCATACGGGCATCACGATGGCGATGAGGATGTACGTTGGGTAGATGCTAATGCATCAAAAGGCTGAGCGGGCATTTGATGTCGTCCGAAAAAACGAAGAATACACGAAAGGCAAGGAGCCTGGAGACAACAGTTCATTGAAAGTGTCACCTTTCACAAAATACGTGCATCAACCAGCTTTCATGGATTCTCTGTCTCGTCGGTTTTTAAGGATAGTAGTCAGAACGAATCAACCCTCAGAAATCGTGTCTACTCTGTGCGAGTTTCGAGAGAAGTCTTCTAGCTGTGGGATCAAACAGCTCTATCAGCCTATATCTATGACAACGTGTGTCGATCACGAAGTAAAGCAGTATTCTCCCGGGCCACGACAGAGAAAAAGAGACGCGGCAGAGAGGTGAAGAAAAGAAAATGGAAGGGGTGTATCGCGTCGATTGCGGAGAAGATACGGTCCGAGGACTTTGCTGCACGCGAGGCAAGATTGCGTATAGTAGTAAAGTACTAAGCAGTTTGCTGACTCCAGATAACAAGGAGGGCTATTAAGCGCGTCGAATCGCAATGAGGGGCGGTCGCTCGCCCATGACCAAATCAAAATGGATCCAGGACGGCAATGTGTGAGACTGTTGTTGTAGGCGAAATTCAGCCCCAGAAAAGGCAGAAGTAAAACATTGGCTTTTCCTTTTATGGTCTCTGCATGATTTGAGAAGCTCTATTAAGGTACCACTGCCACGATTTATCCATTAACAGTAAAGGTATTCCGGGAATCCAGAGTTTGGTAGTTTAGGTCTCCTATGTTTCTGTCACTGGACCATTGCGTGATGTCCCTCGAAGTCCCATTTGGTCCATGATAGGCATGCACATCCCTCCCAAGTGCTGCAGTCTATATATCTGTTTTTGAAGGTTGAGACCTCCTATTAAGACAACCAATCTAAAGCCTTGCGCAAAATAGATATTAATATCCATGCCTGTTAGTGGTTCTTCAAGAGTGATGCCCGTTGTCATTGTCGTATATGAGCCTGTAGGTATCTGCATATCCAACAACGAACGCCGCTTTGGAAGACTCCCTTGCGTATCCAGTTCTCCCAAAATGTTCTTTTGAGCATCAACGAATTAAAGATGCAGAGTGGTACTCGCCATATGCGGAGGTTCTTGCTCTTAAGCAAACAGTTGTTCGGGTAAAATTCTACGTACCCCCAAAAAGAGTCCTGATTATTATATTGGAATTATGCTTTGAACCTGGGTTAGCTTTGGACGCCAAGTTGCTAATCTCTTGTGCGCGCGCTTTATTTCCAGATAATTTTTTCGCACTTAGACTTGTACTTGACAGGTAAGAAAAGGCCCCGCGATCGGAGCGGCGCGAGAAGAAGTTCGTATGGAGCTGCACGCTTTGTCTAGTCCGTGAAGCGATCGAATATTAACCTGAGCCACCCAAAAGGCATATCTACTATGAGCAGGCACATCCTAGTGATCCATCTTATCTAGGACGCAGCCCACCGTTCGGGCGGAAACCGAATACTGCGGCCACGCAGCGCAAGTCGAAGAGTCAATTGTCTAACAAAAGTACCCATGCAGTGCCCGAAGCGGACTCGAGTATGCGCAAACCAAAGGTAAGCGAGCACCCAGAAAAACCCACAAATTTATCCCCACTGAATAAATAGGGAGTATACCGGGTAAAGGACCAAGGCAGGCAGAAAAAACCGAGTGTGAACGGAGCGGGCACACCCCGAGCCAAAAAATAGAAAAAAGAAAGAAAAAAAAAGAAGGAAAAGATCCGAAACAACGGAAGAAGAACCAAGCAAGGCAGCCACCAAAAAAAAAAGACAGGGTCAAGGGTGGAAAAGAGTTATTGAAGGATGTGCGGCGGCGGGGACGACGGCACAGCCAGAGAGGCGGAGACAAAGGGGGAACCAAGGAAGAAAGATAAGAAGAATCCGGAAGTTGAAACAAGGATGATGCTACACAGAGATGAGAGCTGAACACAGGAATAAGAAGTTAGAGAGACCTAGATAAGAAGGAATCACCCATGGAGGGGAGAAACGATTTGGACACGACGAACGGAATTGCGGCGACGCAAAGGTATCTTAGGCCGCGTTGCCGGGGCGCGATAATCAGAGTCCACAAGACACAAGAAGTGACACCAGAACATGATCAGCTAATCGAAGAAAGAATCTATGGCGTGACAACGACGTTAATTATCGTAGCCGTCCCCGGCTGGATACACCCTACAATTTGAGCGCTGAAAGGGGCGCGCTCTTGCAGAACTCTTCTTTTCAGTTCGATCCATACATTTGGATTAAACAGGCAGCTAGTTAAGCTTTTAATTTTCACTGAACTAGAACAGTTTAGTTTCTAGGTTTTCCATAATACTCATAATGGGATAACGTTCTGCGTTGGGGGAATTTGAATCCCGGCGTCCGTACGAGGAAGGGCATAATGTCACGCTGCCTATCGATTCTTCATTCGTTCTTCATGCTCCCGAAAAGACCTCTGATGATCTTCTTCAAGAAGTTCATACTACACGAGCTATTGTGTACATAGAGATATGTTTCTATAACTCATGATTATAATATTTCTTCTTCCAATTTCACATGAGTAAGCTGAAACCTCGTGGTTTTACTTGAACTGCTCATTGTGTGAATCATAAATGTTGATAGCAATAAAAACTGTATGTCCCTATAATTCTAAACGGCCTGCTACCGAAAGAAGTTTGATGGTAGACCGACTACGACTTGGACCCAGCCCTACTGGATTACCCTGTTACTTGCAAGGTCACATTAACCATGGTCAGTGCTATGAGGTACCAATGGCCAAACACGTTGTTACTCACCTCACAAATCCTGAGCTTCACATTATCAAAATAGTAATCCATCACTCAGAGTGGAACCAGGTACAGACATTTATATACTTTGCAGAAGGACTGCATCATGCGCACTTAGCTTCCTGTGTACGCGCTTAAGCAGATACTACCTCCTAGCGTCCTTTTGTTTACGCAAATCAGCCATACTTTGTCGGGTCGTTCTCAAGCCGTTGCGATCCTAACATGCTAAGGGATGGTACCACATAATGACCCTATAACCTTCTGAACGTGGAAGAAAAGAAGCCTAGTAAAAGAACATACAGCATGCGTCTAACTCGATCAGGCAACGGTATTGGCTTTTCCCGCGGGATGGAAGGACAATGTTTTACCAATATATCCTTGTAGAAGTCATAGTCCCCTTTATATGCACGGAGAAATGCTGAGTTCTAGGCTTCTATCTCGGCGTTTGTCTCATCTGCCCCTAAATTATTTCTAATTCTTGTAGACTGTGAAAATAAACTTAATTTGTCTGCTCAAAAAGGGCCACCCTCATGATCCCCGGAGCTTTATACGGTGCGGAATCTCCTGTTGTGTTATATCCTATCACCGATAGGTTGCACCCCACCTACCTGGACTGAGTGACGCCAAATTTTCAGTGCAAACACGCGAGTCCATGCCCAGCAAGTCCTCTACAGCCGGGTGCAAGCTGTGTGGAAGTCGGGGGTGATTCTTTATAATGTTGCGGCTTCCTCAGTTGTCGGGAAGCATAAGCAATGTAGAAACCGTCGTCTGCCCATAATCGCCTGCGGAGATAATAGAAACAGCATTCCGCCGAGCAGTCGACGATTGAGATGTAGCCAAGCATGCACCTGTAGACCTGAAATACAGTATATACCCTTGGTCGATAGCGCTGGATGGTGTATAAAGTCGAACAAGCTGAAAAGAATGACCGGTGCGCAGACAGGATACCCCAACACAACAAGGCCCAAGTCGAGTCTTTCAAAACTCCTGAGGAACAATGAGCCAATATAGGACAGCCATTCGGAATTGGGTGCTCCCGCCTTTAGGTCCCACCGTGTTACTCCGTTCGGGAACCAGTACAAAACCGGCAGGAGTGGCCGGGTATCCCTTTACTGAATTATAATAACACTTGAACGGGATCACGACATCGGTAATGGCAAATCGTGATCTTTGGGAGGAAGTCTTGACAAATCTTCTTAATATCCAGCCAAACCCTAGACCCGAGAAGCTTTCGGACTTGTCGTAGTCACATTTGTTTGTCTAAGGCCAGTCTTTCAGCTTACAGCCAGCGTTACAGATTTTTTACTGCGATCAATTAAGGAAATCGCCAATAACTCTTTAGCCCTCAACGAACAACGATGCCCCAGGAAACAACATAACCGCCAACACACGGACTAAGAGTCAATGAGCAGCGAGCCAAAATTCGACGTCTCTAAAGAAATTAAAGACAAGATTTAGTTCAGTGACGCAGTATTTCTGATTCTGAATGCCATTTAAGTTATTGATTGAGTGTGGCCGGCATAGTATCTCTTAGTAATGTAGATGTTCACTGTGACTGTAATTCACATATTACTGTACTGTTGGAGTAATATACAAACTATGTCTATGCGAATCCTTAAAATAATTACTACAATGGAAATTCTTAATCATAGTTACCGAGTATTATTTTATAACAATTCTGTTTACTCATAACATACTGGTCTCTATAATAAAGTAGACATGGCAATGCAAATTGAACCTGAATCCTCATCTACTAAGCAGAATGGAAGGATAAGACAGAATGGAGAACTGAATAAAGCTGCAACTTTAGCACAACAACGAGAAACCAACCGGCCCCCACCCTCCTCCCTCCAGCCGGGCTATACATCGTTTGACTGCCCCGGAAAAAGGGCCCATTAAACTAAATGTAATTCATAGAAATTTGGTGTGCAAATATCGCTCGTTATCTGTAAAACATTATTTGATCTGCCACCTGTAATTGATATCAAGTGCTAGATATGATCACGGGCGCTCCATTTCCTATTAAGCCTGAGATTCTAGGAGACCTCCTCTAAAGAAATAGGATGAAGGCGCTGGGCTTCGGAAGTACATGAGGAGCAAATCATAATTCTTTGAATGGTGATAATTTCCACCCTGTCTGGCCCTACCCTGCAACAGGTAAACTCTGTAAGTCCACAATTCATAACGCGTTACACTTGCAGTGACGCAACCTTAGAGTGGTGAGGGTAATGGTGTTAATCTCCTATCTCCTATAACAGTTTCTCGCGTATTAATTCTGTATTTGCACGAATAGTCAATGCACAAAGTGCGTACATTTTATGCTCATGCTATAATGTCCGTTTCCATTTCCAACGACAAGGGATCCAAAAGAAACCGCGGTGTCAACACTTCGAATTGGAAACACTGAGTGGCTGAGGGGTACTGGGCACATCAGTGCTGACGACTTTGTCTGAATATGAGAACCGAAATAAATTACCCGTACTAGAACTAGTGCTCCCATGGCCAAGTTTGCACATTGCGACGACTTCATCTTTCAGTTCCAGTTCATGGGGTCCGATATCATCTGTAACGAAGCTCATGAAGCCAGAAAATTTGAGGGTGGCCTTTACGAAGTGCATCATAGGCTTTCTGATTGTACCCGGACCGAATAATCAGGGTCGAAACTAATCCGCAACCTTTGTATAAGTCGAAGTCTGTCTCGCACCGGGCAGAATGCGAGGTCAAACTGTGAAGCACTGAAAAGGACCACCACGTGCGGAAACAACTGTGTCGATGTGTCAAATGGCTTCAAGCACGTGGCAGCGCAGAGAGTGGCTATTTCGTGTTGCGAAAAAAGTACATGAACATACAATGGGGCGAAAAAGTTCCTTTACATGAACTATAGCCGACGGACATAAGCAAGATTACTGGGGTGACGCCCGGACAGAATGTAGCACTTCACCTAGACCTCAAGGGAAGTGGGTAGAGAAGTTAACCACCACCGTGGTCAATTAGCGCAAGAAAACACTAGTTTGAGTGCCTAAGTTAACGACTCCACATTGTGGGTCTGCCACTCAGATTTACAATTCACTAGGAGGCGCTTAGCTACGTAAAGGTCAGATACTGGTGGCAAGGTGGCCACCATAGCGTCCTAAAGACTGCACTCCTCCCTGTAGCTTACAGACCCCAGAATGTCCAGAGTAGTACAAAGCCCAGTGCACCTAAGCCAGCAGCATCAACTGTACGCACCAAAGCCTAAGCCCGCACAGAGAGCTGAACAAGAGACTAAGAGTCTCGCATGTGCAGGCAGGGTCGCAGTAGTTCGCGTCAGTACGGGAGACGATGCATAAAGTACCAGATGACCGTATGCTTACCTTATAGGTTATCTCTACACTATCTGATACGGCCAATACACCTCGAATATGTACATTCAAATATGATCAAATTCATGGCTTTGCGAATGCGTGCACAAGCGTATACATCAAGTATTAATACGACCATATGTGCCTATTTCTCCACGGAAATTGCAACCAATCAATAAGACTCCTCATCAATAAGCGGCCCATGAAAACTATCGTGCTAGCCGTATCATCACCCGTAGGGGATCCATGACATGTGCGGTATAATATGTACCCCGCATGTGAAATTATATGTTCTATTTTATGCTGGGGATAGCATATGTTTATATTTACTGCCATGTTGAACATTGACATTTTGATTTTGTATTGTGGTTTCTTAGATTTTGTTTTTGTAAATATGGGATGGATGTGTACAAAATATGGATCTGCCACACTATGACGTGTCCGGGTGACGGCCAAAGTTGGTGTCCGCAGCCACCGTGGCGATGACCAGAGAAGGAAAGGGGTCGGAGAGCCAAGTACATATAAGCACATGTCATGGATCCCCCCTACGGTGATGATACGGTAGCAGATAGTTCATGGGTTCTAAGGGTCTAAGTTTCAATTCCGTGAGAAAGCATGCAATACAGAAGAATGTTAGACCCCGAATCAATCAATACATATGCATTAAAGCACTTTGCGCTACAGATAGAGAGGATACGAACAACGGTCTCTGTATTTGCACGTCTCCGGTACTAGGGCGAACACTCGGCCCTTGCCCTCATGGGGCTCTTCCGGTAGCTTTGGGGTTAGGCTTTGCGTGCTACAGTGATGCTTGCTGCGCTGCGTTGAGCTTTACTACTGGCCTGCGCACAGAGGGGCAGTCTTTAACCATTGTGGCCCACCTTGCCACACCAGTGCAGGCTCCAGATATTTCTGTAGCAGACCCCTTTTGTGCTTCTTGCCCACACTCAGAACAGGGTGGTATAAAACCCACTGCCCTGGGCTGGGGCTACGTTGTCGACCCCGTATTCTGTTTCTTGTTTGGCCGGGTTATGGCTTGCCCTTTCTTAAATTTGAAACTCTGCCTCTTACCACGCCATCCTGCGTTGGTGTTTCAGTTTTTCAGTGCCTTCAATGTTTGACTCGGCCATTAATGCCCGGTCGAGAACAGCCCACAAAAGTGGTAGTTTCAAAAACATTTATTCGGTCAAAGGTATTGCGAACATTAAGGCCACCCAATTTCTGGCCTTCTTGTTAGTCAGTGTCCACCATGTGTGGTGCATTATCTGGCAATTCGGTAAATTTCGTCTCATATTCCGCAACGGACATTGTGCCCTGCGTCAGTGTTCAAATTCAGTCAACTTTCCTATCCCTGACACACTGTGGGAAGTACTTTCAGAAGAATACCCGGAACTGAGCCCTAAGTCATAAAACAGATTGCATCCGGATAACATCCACACCTTCAGCTTCCCTGTAGAGTAAAGGTGCTAACAACCTTGTGTCTTCAGAGGCACGGAAACACCTCAAAATAATTTCTCTGTCTCAAGAACCCACGCTTCAGCTTTTAGCGGATTCCAATCCTCCCTGGAAGTAGGGAGGCGTTTCATCTTGCTGAAACTTCTGGGTCAGAGCAATAATGTCCCCATCAATTTGCACATTTACATTAGGTCCGCGCTTGTAACCGGAGGAGGAGGAGCGGTGGGGCGGTTGGTTCTTGTGTGGGCGACGAGTGCTTATAAAAGCTACTGAGCAGTTATCAGTTCCATCATTCTTTTCTATTCTTTCCAATTCTTGCCTTAGTAGAATTGAAGGATTCAAGTTCATTGTGCATTGTCCATCGAATATCACATATACAGTAGTACCACATAACTAAACAGTTTATAAAATTGTACCAACATAAACTAGCTTGCAGATTTTAAGGACAGTTATCACGTCAACATGTATTCAGTCATACACATAGCCACACAACTTATCGATGCTTCCATCGACTGCAATGCCCTAATACTTTTCTTACGGACACCCCCATAGCTCGATTTGGACACGTGTGTGCCCCTACAACTCAGGGTCGTGATTAAAGATATCGCTCTTGAGATAACCACCATCTGTCACGACCCACAAACCCGGCCCCTCATGGAGTTTAGCACCGTTAAACCCCACCCGGCCAGTAATCCGAGAGGCTTACCACAGGCCCTGTCAGGAACAGTAGAAAAAGAATAGGAGTACAGTTTTAAAACAAGTAGTACAGGGCCTGGCGAAGCAATACAGTAAATGACAATAATGTCCAAATTGAGCTGTTGTCAGTCGTATGCCAAAAAGATTTTTCATGCCATCACACTTTAATACCAAAACAAGAGTCCCAGAGCTATAGCCAAAAAATTACAGTCACGACAGTACAGGGACCCTAATCCCTTGAAACAGTACACAAGTAAACATTCTAGTCTAATACAACAGTAAGACGCGTACAGAAGGGGAATGTAAAACACTCCTAAGCCTTAACACAGATTAGGCTCGAACCTCGCAGTGAGGCACATAAGGCTGGGCTTGACAAAACTGGAGTCTAACCCACAGTCCTAGCTCCGGTCTGGTGGCTGAGCAAACCTACAAATATATATAGACATAGTAGCTAGAAGCCGCAGCGAATAACATAAAGCGTAAAAAGAGGTTATGAATGAAATGTCCTTACAGTAATGAAATCAGTTCATTAAACAATCTTCAGTCTTTTCAGTCAGAACAGTTTATTCATCAATGTGGTACATCCATTAGCATAGTAGTAAACAGTAGGTCTTAAACGAACAGATGAGAATGGCCCATACAGTCAGCTAAAACACAGTTAGTGGTTCCAAACGACAGCGAGAACCGACAAGAGATCTCTTGTAACTAGAAAAAGATAACCCCCAGCAGTCAACTAGTAACAGTAGAGTGGCAAGGATGGCCACAGTACAGTTACTAGAACAAAGTAGGAACATACATTCATTCAACAAACAATAGCAGTTTCATGGAAATGAAAACAGTTCAGTATCAGTAATTGCAGCCAAGTATAATCATCTTGATAAAAATATCTTTTACACAATTGTTACTCACATGAAAGTTCGGGCTACAGTAAGCACTAATGAGCGCTGCTCGCCTCCAGTCGCCAAACCCTACAACATTAATAGATTTGAACACACTAAGCCTACGCAGTTGGGAATTTATAACAACTTAATCCCTAAATAGCCTCGGTTGATGTTTAGCAACTCCTATAACCTCAGATAGATGTCTTAAACTAGGGCCTAAGGAATGCCTAGCGAGGATGAGGATGCAAGGAGGCACACTTAAAAAAAGCACTTTCAGAAAAACAGAGTCCCGCTCGAGCCGCAGGTTTTCCCCCGCTGCGAGCGGTCATTGCAATAAAGGTACACGCTCGAGCGTAAACTTTCCCGCTCGAGCGTACTGTAAAAGTACTGGATGGGTGAAATCACACCGCTCGACGCGGACAAAGGCAAGAGGGGAAGACGGCGAAAAGACAACGAGAAGCAACCAAGCTCCAGAATAAAAATAGAGACTAACCGCATACAGAGCGCCCCGATCCTCCGCACCAAAACCAGAAAGAAACCAGAAGCCGAGGTAAAGACAAAGGAGAGCCAGCAAGAAAGACCCAGCGCCCATGGGAGAGTCAGACCAAAAGACGAAACAGCGGTAAGGACCAAAGCGTTCGAGCCGGCACTGTATAACAAAAAACAGGAAAATGCAACGAGATGAGTATGCCGAGGATGCTGTCGGATTCCCCTCGAGACTTTCCCCGCTCGAGCGGAAGTGCGAAATCTGGAAAACCCGGATTGCACCTCCAAGCTCAAACTCAAGTTTAAATGCATCAAAACCGATCCTCTTGGGCTGAATTTCCAAAAAACCTTTATAAACACATAGAATAACATGGTTCAAAGCTCAATTTGAGAAATCAAAGCCCAAGGGTGTTTAATTCAAACCCAATTTCAAACCATTTTCCAAGAACATGGAGAACATGCAAACATGCATGATCTTAAATCATTTTCAAAGCTTTAATGCTGTTTCAAAAGAGCTCAAACCTTCAAAAACAAGATGAACTCATGGAGTATGACCAAAAGATGGACATGCATGTGAGGAAACATGGACTACAACCTTAAAACTTCAATATATGTACATGCATGCAACAATTAAGCCACAATTCAACATCTAAACCATGTTTTGGCTCTACACTCCATCAATATGACATGAACCATGCAAGAATCAACTTAAAACATGAACAAGAAGACAATGGAGCTACCTTTAGTCTTGTAGTTCAAGAAGGGAGCTCAAATATGCAATCTACCCTTCAACAATTCTTCAATTTCCAAGCAATTCACAAGGTAGAACTCAATTTCTCTCACTCTCTCTCCCTCTCTTCCCTCTTGGTCGGCTATGGCAAGGAGAAATGGCTGATGAAAATGTTCTTCAAGTGTGTACAAGGCTCACATATGTTATGTTGAGTGGGCCACCAAGGGTGGCAATTCGGTAATTAAGCCTAACTCTTTAATTAGCTTATTTTAATCTAATTTAATCATACCTAATCAGTTTTAAGGTAAATATACCATAAAATCATATTAAGTATGAGGATCATAAAACACTAATCGGTTTCGGATTCGGCCGCCGATAAGGCCTTCAATTAGCAGTTTAAACATATAAACATGAACAGATAATCATACATCAAACAGATAAAATGCAATTCAAACAGAAGTATTCATTCCATTCAATTTCAATTTCGGTCAGTCAGTTCAGTACTTTTAATCAGTTCAATTATCAGTCATGATCAATTCAGTTTCACGGTAAATAGCGTTTATCGGTAACTAATCAGTCATTAATCGGTAAACAGTATGAGGGTTGTTACAAATTGATTCTTCACATACTGATGCCCGCAGGCCTGATACCCCGACTTGCAAACTGTTACATGCATTCCTGTAGGGACACACCCTAAAAGTACATAGCAAGCAAGTGAGAGCGAAAACACCCATATGTTGGGGTAAGGTTTCCCTGTCCTATTTTGTCAAGAGCTAGGGTTTCACTACGCATGCAGCGGTTTCAAACAACCTAACGGGTAAGCAACCTGTCCTAGTTTGGAATGGTCACTATGGATTCTGAATATGCACTAGGTCGAATGGTCAAAAGGGGTGCCCCGGTATAACCGGGGTTTGTGTTCCCATACTGGCAGAGGCCGTAACCGGTTAACCTTATGGTCATGCCTTGACAAGGCAAGCCTCTGGCAGACCGCTCAGGAATAACAGATGGCAAACATGGTGTCTTAGGCGCACCAATGCACATGCAATGCAAAGAAACACATAAGTGTAGTCAAAACAAGATATCATGAGTTCGAGTCAAGTTCTCTAAGTCCCCAGCAGAGTTGCTAGAAACTGTAGACGTCCCCGAACTCCCCGGGAGGATGAGTCCCGTTCTGTTCGTATTGGGCTCACTACAGTTCGGACTCTCGAATCGTCACGGTTCTTAATCTGAACCAAAGAGTCCAAATCCGGCAAATTATTTTGAGAAAAATAGATTTTTAGAAAAGAAGTGCCAAACATGGACTGTTTTGCCAGATACAGAGTCGTCACCTAAATATTTTATTTTAGAAAATTTAGAAAACCCTGACTAGGTGCCGAAGGCCACGTGTCCGTCATCACCAAAGTTGCCTCGACTCAGGAATTTGGGTACGATTGGGGAAGGTCAGCTATGAGAACCCCCTCTTGCCCGATCCGAAGATCGGCCTCTACTAACCATGATATCCAATTTTGAAAACATTATGTATTCCTATCCCGGTTATTAGCCTAGAATTACTATGTTATGCGCACAGTAAACAAGTATAGACCAAATTGCCTAAATTGGAACAAAACATTGCATGTTTGTTTATTTGAGAATGATTTGATGATGCTACCCGCGAGTAGGCTAAGACATGGATTTTGCCACCCTCGAGTGGGCTTAAAAAATATGGTTTTGCCACTCTCAAGTGGGCTTAAAATTCGCATCCAATGCATTAGCAAAACAAGTATAGACTAGATCGCCTAATATGGAACAAAACATTGCATGTTCGTTTGTGAAAATGATTTTGAAGTTTGCTACTCGTAAGTAGGCTAAATCGAGAATTTGATGAATTGTTCCAATTCAAGTAATCCAACCTCCACCCACAGGTATTCCGACAGTTATATCAAATAAGCACTTAACCTCATGGCAAGCATGCTTAACATGGCTGTCAATAACACACATCCAGTATACTAAAGCATAAACACTTACAGTGTACTCTGAGCCAAAACAAAGAACTAGTTAGAAATAATGCATGATCCTAGCTCATGTTAAGATGGCTAATGCAACACATACAAGATACAACTACAATAGGCTCGGCTATTCTAAGATGGCATGTGGGATGCAACAAGTAATACGTATTCAAGTTAGATTTGGAATACTATGTTGTTAGTATGATGCGCCGAGCCCGGTGCATGCAATACTGATGAATGATACACGCATGCATAGCATAAGGTATGCTAAATTAAACATGCCCTAATACTAACCATCAAAAGCAGGTAAGTAAAAGAGAGAAAGAAGTGGGGGTTGGAAGACATGCACACACGCACCCACACTTATTACAAATTTGCCCTCGCTCGGAGGGGCCGAAAGAATAATACAATTAGCTAACCTACAAGCTAATTAAATATTACAGACCAATTAAACTAGTTATCAAATTAATTAATCTAATAAAACAGTAAACAGCCTCGGGAAGAGGGCCCAATGCAATGCGTGTTTGACTCGTTTCACCCGGAAACTCGCTGCCATAGCACTGTTGCCTCTGTTTACACTGCCCTGCTCCTCTGAAGACTGTGAAAGTCCCCAGAATTGCTCCTAGAGTGTTGTGGAATGTTACTGGCCAATAGAATATGCTACCGGCCATGGGAATACTCTCATCGGCTAAATATTGTGCTCTTGGCCAAACATTCTTTGCTGGTCGGCACTCAACACTATCGGCCGGCCAAATATTCCTACTGAAACCTGCAGTTGACAGCAGCAGAGGGCTGTATGCATGGACACACTCCCTATCATGCAATGAACTCCAGGGAGCATGGCCCTCGACCCTCAGGCCATCAATCGTGCATTTCGATGCATGATGGCTTAAGAGGCCAAGTTTGCAACTTGATGCAAATGCATGCAACAAACAAATGGGTGCCAATACCCTATCATATTGAGATCAAGGACATCGGCGACCGAGGATTGAGACGTGTTACGTCACCTTGAGTACGAACACTCCTCAATCTTCACGCTTGGTTTGACACCCCAAACCAAGCAATGTAATGATGTCAATCATGCAAAATAAGCATGCAAACTAATGAGCCTAAGACTAAAGTATGAAAGGCAGCTTTCAAGGGCACTCACAAGATGGCAAACATGGATGTTAGGCTAACATATTAAGCTCTGAAAATGCATAGAGGAAGATGCCAAATCAACCATGTCATGCAAGCAAGGCATGCAACAATGATCCAAACTTGAAGCCAACCAAGATGGGTCAAACCATGGCCATGTTAATCAAACCCCAATGGACCAAAATGACCTAAAACAGTCCTAGAAGATTCCAAAACAGGGCTGGAACATGCATGGGATAGGGCCAAAAACATGCTACGAAATGGGCATCAAAACAAAGGCATTCAAGGTCACCAAAAGGGCATTACTCTATACCTCCCCCCCACCAAACATGGCATGGACTTTCCCACCAAAAACAGAGTTTTAATGCATCAAAATACACCCTAAAACCTACATGAATGGCAGCCCAAGGACTCAAACATATAGGCATGCACAAGGACTCAAACATGGAGTGTAAGACCACATCTCTTCAAGGTATTGAAAGGATAACAAATGCAAGTATGTAAGCACAAAACATGGTCTAAAATGTCAGAATAAGTGAGTCCAAATCACTGAAATAGCCAAGGTAATGCATGCCAATGACTTACACATCCGATGCCAATATGTTAGAATGCAAAGAGACTATACAAAGCATGAAAGGCATAACCAAATCAACACCCAACAGACCTCAAGCATGGAAAAATATGACCAAAAACTTCACAAAGCTAGGCAAAAAAATGCAAGCATGATGGTCTAATGGCAAGATGCATTTCTAGGCAAAATGGGAGAATACAAAGCAAATGTATTATGCATACAAAGGGTCAACAAACCAACATGGGACAGAGGTATAATATGACCAAAAAACACCTAAAAACCTCTAAAATGGAGCCAAAGACAACTAGGCATGCATGCTACCTTTATAAACCTTAAACACAAGCAAAAGAGACAAAAGGGGAGAGGGGTGTCTGTCCCCTATGAAAGACCTCAAAACCATTTTCAGTGGTGAGAAGGCCAATACACAAAAGGTTCAAAGCTCAATCAAAGAGGGGACAAAAGGGGCCAAACAAGGCCTAAGAGGGAGAGGTCGACCCCCAACACCAAAGTGACCTTAATGAAAGATCTTAAGCATGAAAATACAAGACTTTTTTCAGTTATGCACAAAGCTTAAATCAGTATGCAAGACAGGTCAAAAGCTAGTGCAAGAATGGGGGATAAAAAGGAATAGTGCTCACCCTTGAAGAACTCTTGAAGAACAGCAAGCTCAGGCCCCTTTTTGTGATCAAAATCAGCTCAAAACTTTAAGAACAAACCCTCAAGGCCTCCCAAGTCGAAGTATGGTGTAATAGTGTGTGTCTTGGTGTAATAGTGTGTGTCTTAGTGCAATACTATGAACTAAACACACTTTTAGGCTATAAAACACACACAAAATAAAGAGAGAGAGGGAGATATATAGAGAGAAAGTGTATATCAGATATATATATATATACATATATTTTGCTCTGGTTTTTGCTGAACCAAGACAAAGGAAGGGAGAGGCTCCTTATATAGACAAAGGAAAGGCCCCAAGCTTCTTAGACAAGCTATTGCAAAAAGGGTCAAAAGAACCAAGCTTCCAATGGAAGCTACCCCAAAGGTGCAAGCTTCTTGAGGAAGCCAAGACAAGGGGTCAATGCTTCCTCAAGAAGCCTTGAGCAAAGGGTGCAAAAAAAAAAAAAAGGGGTCAAAGGTGGAAAACAACCACATATATGCACGGGGCAGGTCTTGTGCATTCCAGCTGGCACAACTGGCATGCACCATGCCTGAAAAAGGAAAAAAGGTGGTGTCATCCAGAAAAGGTGGCCGTCGGCCAAACATATGGTCGGTCGGCCACACCAAATGCCGACCGGCCAATGGTATATTTCACCAATGACTGGTAGCTTCAAAACATGGTCAGTGGCCTCAAGCCATGGCCGGTGGGTGCCAGGGGTAGCTAACAAGCTACTCTCTACCCTCAGAAGCAAAAACACAAGTGTTTGGTGCAAAACCAAACACAGAACAGTTGAGTTGAGAGATCCTGAAGCAAGGCGCGCAGCCGAGACCTCCGGGAACTCAGGACGAACACAAAAACGGATGATCATCGAGTGTTCAAGCGGTGACGTCCAAGTCTTGAGGACAGTAAAAAATGGGGTGTCTACAACTACAATCAGTCCTCAGAGTAACGATCACAACCGAACTCTCGGATACAAAGAAGGCAAAGACGATCAAAAATCATTACATAGACATAATCAATTGTAGAAGTGTCTGCGGCTAGACTTCAGAATGAAGTTGCCTACGTATCCCAAACATGGGAATCAAGCCTTACGTAGTTCGAGGTAAGGTATACTCGTGTATTAACCCTCACTTTTTTACACTCTAACTTTTGCCAAGGCTACCCTTCTGGGTTTTGAACCTCGCGAGCTTTGTTTTTCCTTTCTTTTCATTTCTTTTCTGATTTTCTTTTTTTGTTCTTTTCTTTGCATTTTTCTTTCTTCTTTTTTTTTTATTCTTTTCTTCTTTTTCTTGCTCTAACTTTTGCCTGGGTCGCCCTTCTGGGTTTTCGGCCTAGCGAGCCTCTCAAGGGTAAAAGTGTAGCTTGGTCCATGTCAAATGGTTCTAGGATCTCGAGGCCATCTGATTCCAACAGAACGGTTGCTGTTTACTGAGGATATTGGGGTCCATCCAATGGGGATTGAATTTGCCCTTAGTGTTGTGGATAGGAACTCAGTTGTTCTTCAGCAGAAACTGTCTTCTTTCCTCCCTTCTGGGATTTGGCATTCTTGCCGACCTTCTTTGATTTGTGGAATGATCCATCTTCGGCTTTTCGAGCACATTTGGAATTCTTTGCCCCTAGTTCCAGGAGTGCTTCTGATCTAGCTTTGCAAGCTTCTTTTGATGACATCTGATCTTCTTGATCTGACTTTGGTGCCTCTTCTTCGAGGGCTGCTTCAAATCCGGCCAGATAGGCCTTGCGTTGCGGTTGATCGTTGAATAGTCTGAACCCAAGGTCCAAGGTTTGAAGGCAAGGGCTCAAGTTTCGAGGCTGAGAGCGACCCTAAACTGCACAATCTCAAGAGCGATTCCACACAGGTCTTCGCAGGACTGCGCAAAATATTTTTTGAAATCTTTTAAGAAAGCGACTAGTCGCTCGCGCTGAAGACAATGTGGGACCAATCTGGATCAAGCCAGGATCCTTCTCAGTACTCACATTAACAAGCATGATCTCAATCATTAAAGGCTTAGCACGCCTCTCTTTCTCTCAATTGGTCAAAGTTTGCAAAATCCCGAGGAATTCCTTCCTCTTCGTTTTCATCACCACAGTGTTAAAAAAGTTTTGAAAAACTTAGGTCAATGTAATGATTTTGAAAGGCAATAGAAGAGCAGGCGAAAAGCACTAATATTTTCATTCAGAACTTCTGGCACAACTGGCACAAGGCAGAAGCGAACACAAGAATGTGAAAATTCACTGTTGTTCATTCCAAATCTGTTGCATTACTGGCTCCAAGGCAAAACAGACTCAAAAGAAAATGAAAAGACAAACACAAAATAAGCAAGTGATGTCCGAGGTAACACCCCCGAAATCACCCGACTCCAAACAAAAGGACGAGACTCGGTACAACAAGACAGACCCAACTAACCTCAGTATGAAAAGACTGACTCAAAACAAAGAGACAGACTCAAAACAAAACAACAAAACTGACTCAATATCCAAGCCAGAACGTACAAAAACCAGCATTCACAAATGCTCAAAATAGTGCGTGCCATACACCACATCTGAAATAAACTGAACCGCCCGCAGGGGGTTCATCCCCCTAGCACACAGTCACATTATCCCCCACAAGTTCACTGATCAAGTGCCGATAAACTTTGTAGAGCTTGGTGCGACGATGACCTCATTGTCAATCAGATTTTGTATCTCGTGACGAAGACGGACGCAACTGTCAGTGTCATGACCGGTTTGTTGATGGAAAGCACAGTACTTAGCCGGGTCATGCTTTGGAGGGAGAGGATCGGGTAGAGGCCGTTGTTCTAACGGTTTCAGATGTCCTTTCCTGAGTAGGACCCCTAGGGCTTTAGACAAAGGCATATAGAGTGGGGTGAAAACCCTCTTGCCTCGGGATAGATAGTCTGAAGTTTGGGGGTTTGGATTGGATGCACCAACAAAGGGGGTGGCTGTTCTTGGTGTGGTGGTGGCCACCATGCCTACTTCGGAAGATCTTGCAGCTGCATCACCGATGATGGTCGTATTCGAACTGCGGGAAAAAGCCCTCCTGGGCTGCTCTCTGTCATTGTCAATCAGGCCCTGTTTTAAAGCATCCTCAATCTGTACTCCCATCTTATGCAGATCTGAAAAGGTAGGGAAGGGGAGCACGATCATTTTCTGCATCAGTTTGGGTTGGAGGTTGCGCACAACCATCCGTATTTGATCCTTATCCGTCGGCCTTATGGTCATCATTGAGGCCTTGGCCCTCCGGCGGGTTACGAATTTAGAGAAACTCTCCTTAGGCTCCTGCCTTGTTGTCTCGAGATCACGGGTTATAATCTCAATTTGTGCGTTATAGGAGTACTGTGCAACGAAGGCCTCGGCCATCTCCTCCCAGTTCCTTTTGACGGAGTCTTCCAATTTTGCGTACCAGATGGCCACTATACCTGACAGGGTCCGGCTAAACAAAGAAAGCTTCTTGTCACGACCCAAACCCGTCCCTATGGGTTTAGCACCGTAACCGGCCAGTAATCCGAGATTACTGAAGGCCTGCTTAAAGGTAATACAGTAATATAGAGTACAGGGGCTGGCGGAAGCCAATACAGTAAATAAACAATGTCCAATGAGCTGTGACAGTCTGTATGCCAAAAAGACTTTCATGCATATATATATACACACAGTGCAGAACAGTATGTACAACATTTATAATCATTCAGATCAGGGACCTAATCCCTATTAAACAGTACAGTAACAGTCTATACAGTTAACAAAACAGTTACAGAGACAGACGGGGGAAATTAAAACACCCCTAAGCCATAGCTTGACAGGCTCGGAACCTCGCAGTGAGGCACAGTGGTTGGCTTGACAAAACTGGAGCTTACCCCGACGCTTCTAGCCGCGGTCTGGTGCCTGTACACCTACATATATATATGAGCAGTGAGCTAAAGCCAAGCAGTAAATAACATGAATGCGTAAAAGCAGGTTTAGAATTGAATGTCCTATACAGTAATGAAAACAGTCATTAAATTCAGTATTTCAGTCGTTTCAGTCAGTCATCATATTGCGTACATCCATTAGCATAAACAGTTACCAGTAAATAGTAGTCTTGAAAGGACGAACAGTCAATTGCATGGCCATAAATCAGGTAAAACAGAGTGGTTGCCAACAAGGAAACCGACAGAGATCTCTGTGACAGTAACAGTCAGTAACAGTAGTTGCTAAGGATGCCGCCACAATACAGTTTAGAATAGAGCGACATACATTCATTCTATAAACATATCAATTCAGAAACAGTACAGTTCAATTATTCAGGAAGATAAATTAAATTTTTGAACATAATCTTTACCCAACAAGTGTTACTCCACAGAGTCCGCGGCTACATTAGCGCCTTAGAGCGCCGTCCCCCACAGTCGCCAACCCTACACCAGCTTTACAGATGACACACCACACTAAGCCTACACAGTTGGAAAAGATAATAACTTTAATTCCCTCATCTTGACTCGCGTATCGGGTTTTACATCTATATCCTTTATTTAAAGATGCCTTACAAACTAGGTCTAAGAATGCCTAGGATTGAAATGAGGATGCAACAGATTTGCACTTTAAAAGCATCTTTATCAGAATTTTCAGGGAAAAACAGCAAGTTCCAGGCCTCGAAACAACGGCGATTCGTTATTACTCCGCTCGAGTGGAAATTGCCAGATGCTTCCAAAAACAATCACCACTACCCGACCACACACATCTCCCAAGCCTTTTCATGAAAAAACTTAAACTCCTGCACAGAGACGCCACGACCATCGCAAAATATCTAACTTTAAGATATATAGACATCTCTCTCTATGCACATCACATCCGTGTCGAGAATAATATGCGGCTTAGTAGTCAGAAACGTCATCTAGCGTTATCCTATGATCCGAGGTCATCTCGCCAATTGTCGACAAGAAAGAGAAGACATACAGTGCAGTAGCCTTGTTTACGTACTACAAATAAATTAACTATGTGCCTTCCCATCTATATAGACCACCAACGAGTGTCGTCATATGTGATCAAAGAAGGCACCGATGGTATTACGAGATGTACCGTCCAAA
>NW_021027310.1:109142-122740 GCF_004153795.1 Camellia sinensis | reverse complement strand
ATATATTGTAATGAGCTAAATATTAAAATATAATACCTGGCTCAAATGTGACATGGAGAATCTAGATTGTAGCATAGTAGCAAAAGGCATATTCAAGTATACAGGCATCTACATTTGCATTAAAGAAGTAATATACTTTAAATAATATAAACTAATTAAACAAAATGAAATTAAGTTGTTTTTTTACATGATGAATATACCTCCTGGACAATTGGAATATTTGTTGTTGGCACAAAAAACCTTGAAGCTCCTACAACATATGGCTGCATTGCGGTATCTAATAATAAATAAATAAACATGTGTGACTATCATTGCTTGTACGAAAAAAAATTAAATTTTATATCTCCAAAAACATAATTTTATTTACGTGTCACAACAGTGTGTAGTGCTTGAGATTTACTTGTACCCACCTTTTCAACTTTTCTTTTTTTCCTCTCCAAAACCCCCTTCATTCTACCATACGTCTGCCCTTTCTTTCTTAGCTGAGGAGGATCCTAAATCGAAATATCAGAAATTGCTAAGGTTGCATGTCCATCATCTTCACATGTATCTCCACCACTTACAGATGCATTATGTTTTTTAATTTGCTCAAAAGTACTATCCATGATCCTATCTACAATCTCACTTGTGGCATCGGAATTAGAACATAAATTCATGAGAGCAAACGCTTTAGGCATTAACCTATTAAGGCACAATGTTTTAGCTGAATTGCCACTATTATCTTCTGCTAATTTAGAATGCCTCTCCCCTACACAACCCTGTTTTACATCTTTTGTCCATCGCTCCAAAATATACTTTTCAGGAATTTTCTTCACATTATTCAAATTGAACACTCTTAAAGCATGACGACATAACAATCCCAATGACTCAAACCGTTTACAACTACATGAGATTGAACAATCAAATGAGTTGAAGTTCACATAGTACTCTCAAGTACCATCCTCTATTCGCATCTTATACATTTCCAATGTCCCATTAGAAATGCATTCGACAACCATTAATGATGTTGTTTGTAAAAACTCATCTTGAAACATTGCAAATATTTTGTGTCTATACACTTTACATGCATGTTTCAAAATTCCACTACCAAGAGATGCAATATGAGGTTTTCCATTAGCATAATTAAAATCATCAATCATCTCTACCTCATGCATCTTCTCAGCATTTTGTTCATAGTGATGCACAAATTCAATAAGAGTCAATGTCTTACTTGCCAGATGCTGAAAAACATTATTTGTGCTCTCACTTCTTTATCTAGAATTTATGTTGCATGAAAATACATCACGACTAAAGGCGGGAGCCCATTTTTCCCGAATGCTATATAGTTTTAAGAGCCATGATTGATTGGGACAATTCCATGTATCAATCATTTTCTTCCACTTATCCTCAAATTCACTTTCATTATCCCATTTGTACAACAAATAGTTAAGCATGTCTTTAAAACTAGAATTATGATAAAGACCATAAATATTCACTATAGCATTATTTGAAATGTGCCATTCACACAAACAATGTTGTGTTTTAGGCAAGACCCTTGCAATGGCATTTGTCATTGCATGATCTTGATCAGTGAAAATAGTTTTTGGTGCCTTATAATCCATAGACTCAAGAAAAGCATCAAACAACCAAACAAATGATGCAATTGTCTCATCACACAAAAATGCACAACCAAATAGTACATTTTTCCAATGATGATTTACCCCTACAAATGGAGCACAAATCATGTTATATTTGTTTGTCCGGTAGGTGGTATCAAAAATTACATCTCCAAAACATTCATAGTCCAATTTTGAAATTCCATCTCTCCAAAAGAAATTACTCATTCGATTTTCGTCATCAACTTGCACTATATAAAAGAACATTGGATTCTTTGTTTGCTTATGCTTAAAATGATTTATTACACTCTGACCATCACCAGCTTCAATTCTTTTTGACCACTCAACTTGAATATAGTTATGACAATCACGCTTAGTGCATCCAATACTTTGATAACCACCCGCTTCGTTTAATATTAAAATATATCAAATATTCAATTTTATATTAAAATATGTATATAAAATATTCAATTTATATCAAATATATATATATATATATATATATAATATTAAAATATGTATATATTTATTTATTTAAAGCAATAAATTGAGTATATATATTACATATATTCTCTCTATCTTCAATATTAAAACAGAATGTTGATGAGTTTATGTTTAATATCCATCAAGTTAGAAGTTGTGTTTAGTGTGTCTGGTAGGGCCTTGTAGTAGAATTGCAGCTACTCTG
Organism: Camellia sinensis; assembly: GCF_004153795.1. Lineage (NCBI taxonomy): Eukaryota > Viridiplantae > Streptophyta > Magnoliopsida > Ericales > Theaceae > Camellia > Camellia sinensis. The sequence goes on along the minus strand of NW_021027310.1, from coordinate 120,457 downwards.
CCTCAGATTCTGTTTCATCTTCATTTGCTGTTCTTTTGTTCTTATGCTGGCTTTGGTGTTTGGGACTGCTTTAGTCTGCTTATGGGTACATCTTGTTGGTTTGCCTTGCTCAATTGTGGTCTTCTTTGTTCAGCTGTGGTGGTTCCTCTATGTATTTGGTTCAGTATGATTTCAATATTGGTTTAGGCAGGGGAGTTGATTCCAGCCCTGTCATCTGCTATCTGCTTTCATTGGTTGTGATTTTTTGATTGTTTGACTCCAGTCCTGTCATCTGTGGTCTGTCTTCAATGGTTAAGCTGCTGCTACTGTGGACTGATTATTGGCTTCAGAGTTTGCACTGCTACTGCTGTGGACTGTTGTGTGTTAAGCTCTATGTTAATGGTCTGCCTTACTCAGGTGTAAAGGTATGCTGCTGTTATGAGAGGATGGATTGTTTTGCTTCAGTTTCTGCTGCTTTGGCTCAGGCTCTATTCTTCTGCTTCAGTCTGTCTGTTTGTTTCAGTTTGCTATGTGTATGTACACTGCTATGTGTGTGTTTGTTGCTTCTATTTTGTTTCTCAGTGTCAATTTGCAATGCTAGTGAAAGCAGGCTAGTGTGTGTATGCTGCTGCAGTTGAGAGTATAATTTAGTTGGTGAAGTTACTAGGTTTGATCAAATGCAGCATGAAATGCATTTGGGAACTACAGCGTGAAATACAATTTTCAATTTTGAATCAAATACATTTAATTTACTCAAATGCATGGCAAGGCCTTATTTTTCCTTAGAAAGGGTTGTCTGGAGGTTTCTGCTATTGGGCCCTGGTGTTACCAAATCTGCAGAGGATGCTAAGAGTATTATTCATTAGTTTGGTCATTGCATCCTTTGTAGCAAAATCTGCCTCATCAGTAGTAATCTCAGCAGTGGAGTTAGTTGATTCAACATTTATAATATCAACAATTGCTTCAATATAGGATCTGCCTCTGGTTGCTGTTGTAGACGTCCCCGAACCCGTCCCAGGGGGAATCCCGTTCTGTTCATTTTGGGCTCACTACAGTTCAGGACTCAATGTCACGGTCCTGTATCTAATCTCGCAGAGTACAATCCAAGACCGATGAATCATCAAAGAGTCCAAATCTGGCAAATCATTTTTTGAAAACAGATTTTTTTGAAAGAAGTGCCAAACATGGACTGCTTTGCCAGATACAGAGTCGCCACCTAAATATTTTATTTTGGGAAATTTAGGAAACCCTGACGCGTTGCCTAAGGCCACGTGTCCGTCATCACCAAAGTTGCCTCAGCTCGAGAACTTGGGTACGATTGGGAAAGGTCACTTTGTGAGCACCTCCACTCGCCCGATCAAAGATCGGCCTCTACTAACCATGATATCTAGTTTTGAAAACATTATGCGTTCTTATTCCAGTTATTAGCCTAGATTTACTATGTGATGCATACAAATATAGACCGGATCGCCTAAATTGGAACAACACATCTCATGTTTGTTTTGAAAATGGTTTGCTACTCGCAAGTAGGCCTAAAATGCAAACTTTGCCACCCTCGGGTGGGCTTAAAAAATAAGATGATTTGCCACTCTCAAGTGGGCTTAAAACTCACAATTGATGAATTGTTCCAATCCAAATAACCCAACCTTCACCCACAAGCATTCAGGCAGGTATACCACGAAAGCACGTAGCCTCATGGTAAGCATGCTATCATGGCAGTCACTCACACGCATGCAAGGATGCTAACGCATAAAACTTACCGAGTATTCCAAGCCAAAACAGAAGCTGATTAGAAATGATGCATGATCCTAACTATACAGGAATGCTTAATGCAACACATGCAGAATGCAACTATAGTAGGCTCGGCTATTCTAAGGATGGCATGTGCAATGCTACAACTAACAAGTATTCAACTCGGAATTGAAATACAATGCAGTTAGTATGATGCGCCGAGCCCGGTGCATGCAATATAGATGAATGATGCAAACATGCAAGCATAAGTATGCTAATTGAAACATGTCCTAATCTAACCATCATAAGCGGGTAAATAAAAGGGAGAAAGACATGGGGTTGGAAGACATACATCACACGCACGCACACTTATTACAATTGCGCCCTCGCTCGGAGGGTTCGAATAAATAATACAGTCCGAATAATAATTACAGTTCGAATAAGTACAAAACCCCAATTAATTAACAGTTTAACCAGGAAAGCAAGTAAATTAGCATGCAAGCTTATGGACCGCCTTAGCTCTGTTCTGAACGATGAAAGATGCATGCTTGAGTTGCTTGGCGAGGAAATTCATTGCGATGCCCCGATTCGCCTCTGTTTACACTTAATCCCGAAATGTTGTGCGAAGCTCCAAAAGGCTGTTGATTTCTGATTTGCTGCAACAGAGAGCAAGAAAGGGGCATGGCAAAGTATTTTCACATATGTATGCATGACTACTCTTCAGGGAGTGTAGTCCTCGATCCTCGTGCCACCAATCACGCATCTCGATGCATGATGGCCGAGGAGTCGAATTGCATGACTCAATATGAAATGAATGCACATATGGACACAACAAGGCCTAGACTCCATCATGGGACGTCACTCGGAGTACGAAACGTCCCTCGTTTCCGTGCTTGGGCTAACTCCTATCCACACAATGCAAATGAGATGGCATACACAATGCGACTAACATACAACCTAGCATACACAATGCTATGAAATGGCATACACGATGCTCAATGTAACATGGCACACACAATGCTCTAACATGCGACCTAGCATACGCAATGCTATGAACTGAAATGGCATACACAATGCAAGCTAGGGGGCCCGGGTACCGAAACTAGTGAAGTGCGTTACTCTAGAGGTACCCAAAGAAATGCACCAAAGGCAAAACCAACCCCAAACAGACCCTAGGCAGGTCTAAAACAGTGGGGAAATGGCCTAAAATGATGGCTTGAAATGCAATGGAATGGAGCTCAGTCAATGGTCGGTAAATGAGGCATACGAGCCCGACTCTCAAACGTATTTAAAGAGATGAAAACATGGCAACATGGCATTCATATAAGCTTTGAAATGTGATGAAAAATGACCCCAAGGCATAAAAATACCTCAGTATATGCATGCAATGGATCTCAAAACTCAAAGCTAAGCATGGACCTTGAACTACAAGCATGCAAAACTAACATCATTCAACCACAAGACCCAAAAATAGAGCTATGGAAATCCAAAATAAGAACATTATCAGTTTAAGGCATGGCCAAAATATGCTAGAATCAATGGCGTATAAAGCATGCAAAGAAAGCTAGTGAACCATGAGTTGTTCTACAACTATATGAAGCATATGAGGGCTCACCCAACCATCCAAAAACAGAAGTATGCCATGTCAAAATATGCCCAAATAACCACTGACACTCAGTCAATGCATGCAAAAATGATGAGCTCCTTTGGAAGGCCATGCAAGGGGTTACTCTACACCTACATGATGGACACATAAAAGGTCAAAACCAGATCTAGAAATGAGTTATGACAACCTTAAAACTCACCAAATAGGCCCTGGAATTGGTCTAGGAGGCATGTAATGAAAGGTCTCTTTGAAAGGCCTTGAATAGGATTTCTCTACACATGCATCATAGACATAAAATATGGAAAAAAAGGGCTCCGGATAGAGCTAATGCAGACCATAAAACTCACAAAATAAGTCCTGGAATGTGACTTCACAACATGCAAAATGGAGCTCCTTTGGAAGGCCAACAAAGCTAGTAAAAAGAATGAGGGGTGAGAGGGCCACCCCTCTATGATTTTGGAGCTCAAAGACACATCAAAGCCACTGAAAATCCACTGGATTTCAGTGGTTAAGAGGCTAAAACAAGGCCAATGCAAATGCTCAAATGCGTGGCTTAAAACATGAGGAAATGAAGCATGCAAGGAAGAAGATGACTCCAAACAGAAAAGTGACCTCAATCAAACTTAAAGAGGAGGTCAAAAAAAGACTTTCTTCAGTTTAGGTCGAAGTCCAAAAATGCCCACAAATAGGGCTAAGATTTGAAGCAAGATAAGCCTTAAAAGAGAGATGGAGCAAACAAGGAGGTAGATGGCCTCAAACAGAAAAGTATCCTTAAACAAAGTTCAAGAGGAGCTCAAAATAAGACACTTTTCAGTACATGCTAAAGCTCGAAAATGCTTGCAAATGGAGCTAAAGTATAGAGCAAAATAGTGCAAAAAAGGGGGTAAATGAAGACTTACCCTTGTATCATAACAATGCAGCAACTTCTGGACCAAGAATGTGAGCTCTCAACCTTTGCAAATGACCTCCAAGGTGCTGGAATGGATGGTGGAAGTGGTAGGCTATGAGGTGCAGTGTAAATGGCCAAGAATATTAGGGTTTGGAGGCTTGAAGTATAGAGATAGAAGGAGTTGTATGTATGCTCCAGCCAAAACTTTCTAACCCCTGCAAATAGAAGAGGAGGCCTCCCTTTATAGAGAAGAGAGGCCAAAGCTTCTCTAAGAAGCTTCAAACCAAGCTCACTTCTGAGGCTTCTAGCTGGCACAGCTGGCTTACACTCAAAGAGACCAAAAAGTAGGAAGCAAGCTGACCAGTTAAGGTGGTCGGCCGACCACTCCCCCTGGTCGGTCGACCAAGGGTCAAAAATGTCAAGGAGAAATGCTGGCCGGCCACCCCAGAAAGGTGGCCTCCCAGATGAGTGCAACACAGCTATATGGTGGAAAACCAGAAAATGTGACCCAAGAGAGAGAAAAACTAGCTTTTTAGCAAGGTTCAAAAGGGTCAAGAAGAATTACTGGTCGGCCTACCCATATTGATGGCCTCCCAGATGAGCACAACACAATGGTGGTATGAAAAACTAGAAATTCTGGCTCAAAAGTGAGAAAAATCAGCTTTCTGTCAGAAAAATCGACTTTAGGAGAGAGAAAAAGAGAAAATTGGTTTCCAAGGGAAAAAGGTGGCCTCCCACCATACTACCACCTCCCTAGCAACGAAAATAGGGTCCCTGCCAAAAATGAACCCTAACCGATGCAAAACGAGGGTTCGGGGGCCAAAACGCGCGGTCCGGGGCCCTGAAAACAGGTTGTTAAGCACCGGAGGTGGCTTACGACTACGAATGTGGTCTCCCGGGCCACAATGTCCCTCTAAAGAGAGGAAACAAGGTGTGTGCCAAAAACCGGAGCAAACGGAGGTAGTCAAGTGGTCCCGAACCGAGGCACACGACCGACGGCTCAGAAAACCAGAAACTAGTCTTCAAACGGGAAAAATGGCCTACGACCACAAAACGTAGCATACGGCCACTGAGAGATGGTCTACGAGACCTCTCTCTCCATTCGGGAAGAGAAAACAGAGAAAACAGGACCTGGTTCGCAAATCGAGACAAAGCACAAAAGAGCCCCAAAGTTCGGAAGCAAGACTTGCAGCCGAGACTCCACAACCTCAGAACGAGCGCAATATGCACTATCACCGAGCGCTCAATCGGTGACGTCTGAGTCTTAAGGTTAGTCAAAAATAGGGTGTCTACAGTTGCCCCTCTTTGACAGAACTCGAAAGTCATACGTGACAGGAGTGAATGTCAAAGCCCAGAGACGACCCATTTTTGACAAGGCCGAAGACTCAGACAAAGAAGCGAGATAAACAAAGATGTGCCCGCAAGCATGCCCGCAGGCGGGGGAAAAATGCAAAACGATATGCAAGAAGATTTCGACAATTGGACTTATACGCTACGCGAAGCGATTTGAAAATTGGACTTATACGCTACGCAAAGCCGATTTGAAAATTCAGAATTTATGCAATGCAATGTAATGAAACAATGCCAATGATATGCAATGCATTTGAGATGATCAAACCACAAGCAGTATAAAACCACACAAATATCATAAAGACAATGGAGATGCAAAATCCGTCTACCATAGAAAAGGTGCCGACACCCTCAAACCACAATCCCATCAGTGGAATAGGCTCGTACACATGCAGAACTATGTGTGTGTAGACGAAACACAAGATACAAGTAATTGGGTGGCATGATATAAGTGAGAAATGATCTGCTGAGGAAAGATCATGATCCTGAATGCTGGATGCAACACACTACACTACAATGCAATGAATGCGATGGATAAGGTGCACGGCCAAACTGTATCTTGCCTAGGAAAGGCATGGACACAAACAAACCACATCTAACACGGAAATGGTGCCGTCACCCTCAAACCACAATCCCATTAGTGGGATAGGTGCGTACACAAAATCTCATAACCATGCTTCGACGTGAAAAGTATGGGCACATACCAGACCAAGCTCAACATGGAAAGGTGTAAGCCATAGATGGATAATGCAGTAAATGCATGCAAACTATAATGCAATGTATTCTATATGCAATGTAATGGACATACTAGACGATGTAGTAGTTAGGAAGCGAAGGTACCTTACAGGGGCATATGGCAATGACCTACCACAGCAATGTCCTACCTCATACTGATGTGGGAATCTTCCCCTTCTTCTTAGTTGAACTACAGGTACTACTTTTCTCCCTGACTATGGTCGCAGCTTTCCCTATTCTCCAACAGGGTGACAGACTAGGTTGATTCGGTATCCAGAATTGAGGCCCATACACATGCTATCTCAATCTATGGGGCTGCCATACAAATTTCAAGCCGAGGATAGACCCCTGGGTATTTAAACCAGACTTTAGTCTCGGAAATCTCAAACCTTTGCGTTCTAGGTATGAGCCATTCGAACTCTAGTTTCCACCGTCTCAGTTAGTCTCCTAGGAACTCACCGCAAACACAGACAGGTGGCTATACCACACCACCGGAAGTCGTTCGGGTACGACAAACACCAAAGGAATTGCACCTTTAGAGGATTTAAGGTCTCCTAGACCAGAGAGTGCACAAGACAGTGCGAATGAAGATGCTGGATTTAAGGTCTCCTAGACCATACGATAAAACAGATATGATGAAATAGATAATAGATGCGATGCAACAGAGAGTACAATAGATGTAAAGGGTGACATACTCCAACCACGCTGGACTCGTGAGTGGAGGTAGAACAAAGAAAATTAATCAGGAGCGCGTTCCACGCAACCTAAGATAAATTCCAAACACGCTGAAAATCGTGTGAGGAATGGGAGGCTCCAATCACGCTGAAATCATGAGAAGAGGTAAACAAATTCCAAACAAGCTGAAATCGTGTGAGGAAATGAGACACTCTAACCACACTGAAATCGTGAGAAGAGGTGCAAAAACAACTGCTTGGGCTCATGCTTCACGCGTCCCGAGATAAATTCCAAATACGCTGGAATCGCGTAAGGAATGGAACGCTCAAACCACGCTGAAATCGTGAGAGGAGGTCCAACAATCCGCCCAGCGCGTCTACAACGCAACCTGGGATAAATTCCAAACACGCTGAAATTGCGTAAGGAACGGGACACTCGAACCACGCTGAAATCGTGAGAGGTGGTCCAACAATCCGCCCAGCGCGTCTACAACGCAACCTGGGATAAATTCCAAACACGCTGAAATCGCGTAAGGAACGGGACACTCGAACCACGCTGAAATCATGAGAGGAGGCCTGAAAGCAACCGCCCAGGTGCATACACAACGCAACCTGAGATAAATTCCAAACACGCTGGAATCGCGTAAGGAACGGGACACTCTAACCACGCTGAAATCGTGAGAAGAGGTAAACCAATTCCAAACACGCTTAAATCGTGTGAGGAAGGAACAAACTCTAACCACACTGAAATTGTGAGAAGAGGTCAGGTAAACAACTGCCCAGGTGCGTACACAACGCAACCTGAGATAAATTCCAAACACGCTGGAATCACGTAAGGAAAGGAACACTCTAACCACGCTGAAATCGTGAGAAGAGGTCAGGTAACTCAGGAGCGCGTTCCACGCATCCTAAGTTAAGTCTCGGGGGACCACGATCCTAAATGCTGCCCGGCGTAAAAGGATAAACAATAAGAGATAATACAAGATGCAAATGAATGAAATAAGTGTGATGATACAATACATGTTACAAGCGATGTAGAGCATGACATTTAGGGAATGCAATAAACAAACAAAGTGGCACTTTAGAAAGCACCTCATGGAGTGAGTGGCGGTAAACCGCTTTACTCTGACGGGGAATGGTATTCAAGGAGAGTACTTTTGATCGCCATTCTGGCTTGAAACAGTGAAACAGTCAACAAAGTATTCTGTTCACTTTGAACACACAGCTTGTATCAGCACACTGCTCATTCTGAACACGCAGCTCATAACACAGTATTCGGTTTACTCGGCACACAGCTCAGTCTGAACAGACAGTCCGATCTGAAAAGACGGGATGCAAAAACAGAACCTGTAGAAGTTGAAACAAACTCGGATGCTCCAAATTTTCCCTCTTTTCTTTTGCTTTGCAGTCTGGAACCCATATAGCTTCATATAGGTCCTGGTTTTACTGTTCTCACATAACCTGGGTCAAACCCTGCGGTTTTTTTTTTTTTTGAAAGAACAAAATCTTGTTTTGCACAAATATGGAGAACGACACGGTACTCCTAAGCACGATACGATTCATTTTGAAATTGAGAAATGAATTCTTAACCGGGTATTAAGCCTACAACTGACCACAGCCAAAATGACTTAACAACGGAAAACAACGGTAGAACAACCTAAACACAACTCAACAAAGGAAAAACAAGGTAAAACAAGCTAAACACATTTATTGACACTCAAACGACTCAAAATAAGAATCGAGACAAACAAAATACACAGACACAACACTCAGCTGTGTTACAAAGGCAAGATACCTCTTGGTGCACGAGGAGCCAGTTTCTCCGGGTATTGTTTCCCACCCTTTCTTATTTGTGATTCTCACATCACTCGGCCCTCAGGCTCGGCTTTTCTCGCAAAACCCTTTTCCTCACTTTCTCTCAGCGCACATCTCTCTATTCCTTAATCTCTCATTTTTTATCACTCCCCTGGGTGGTTGATGGATAAACAAGAAGTTGCGGGCTCTTGCCCCTAGCATTCTGCTAGATTCTCTTTCTTCTGCGCACAGCTAGTGAATTCCTCCCACAGAGGAATTGCGCTACAACTGGGTGTGTAGCAAATCTGCAGCTGACATCGGCTGTCGATGCTCTGCCGGGGAGTTTGGATGTGGTTAGATCTGCCCAGATGAGGGAGTGGGATATCTTGATCCATTCCAGTTCGTGCTTCGCACTCGGCTTGATACCTCGTTGCTTGGAGGATGAGAGAGCTTTCAGCTCCTTTGTTGACAGTTTCAGCTGTGCCCTTTTCTGGCAGGGAGAGTGCCCTTCTTGGCCAGTATGGTGCCCTTTCTGGCAAATGCACTGACAACGGGGGGGAAAGACAGGAAGCCTGACTCAACTGTGCCCCTAGTTCATTATTTTGACCATTTTTTGTTTTTGGCTTTCTGTTAAAACAATTTTGACCAAAATGAGAGTTAGATTAACACGCTTGTTCAATTTTCTGATTTAAAATCATGCAAGTCAGGCTATGAGCACTGAAATTTTCCTTTTTTGGTCCAAGAAATGTGTCCATTTAGAAGATGAATAATTTTTGAGAGAATTAGTCAACCTCATTAAAAATTCTCAAAAACTATTTTTGCAAATGCGTCACTGCTCAACGAGCACAGAACCTACTCTTGAGATGCCCAACCTCAGATATGATGGAAAATTACCCCTCGCTTGAGAAAGTTACGTGGCAACGGAAAGTTGCCCCTTGTTTGAATAACACCACAGCGCGTTGTATGGCAACGGAAATTACCCCTTGTGTTGTAATGGCACTGCAGCGCATTGCAAATCAATTCCTCAGGGTGATGATCACAACGAATTCTATAAGAGAAGACAAGATGACCAGAAACCATCACATGGACACGTCGGATTTGAAGTGTTTAACGTTGGACTTCAGAGTGAAGTTGCCTACGTATCCAAAGAGGGAATCAAGCTTACGTATTCGGGGTTAAGGTACACTCGTGTCATTAACCTTTCCCTTTACAACTGAACTTATTGCCAAGGCCGCCCTTCCGGGTTTAACCTTGCGAGCTATGTTCTTCTTTCTTTCAATTCTTTTCTTTTTTTTCTCTTTTCCTTTCTTTCTTCATTTTCTTCTTTTCTTCTTCTTTTTTTTTTTTTTGCATTTTTCTTTTTTTTTTTTGTTCTTTGCTCTTTTTTCTTGCTCTAACTTTTGCCTGGGTCGCCCTTCCGGGTTTTCGGCCCAGTGAGCCTCTCAAGGGTAAAAGTGTAGCTTTGTCCATGTCAAATGGTTTTGAGATCCTGAAATCATCTGAATCTAGGAGAATGGCTGTCATTCCCAGACGATGCAGGAGTCCATCCAATGGGGGCTGAATTTGCCCCTAGTGTTGTGGATAGGAACCCAGTTGTCCTTCAACAGTATTTTCTTCTTTCCTCCCTTCTGGGATTTGGCATTCTTCCCGATCTTCATTGATTTGCGGAATGATCCATCTTCGGCTCTTCGAGCACAATCGGACATTTTTCTGCCTCTACGTCGAGGAATGCTTCGAATCTGGCCACACAGGCCTCACATTGCGGTTGACCGTTGAACATTCTGAGTTAAGGCTCATGGTCGGAAAGCAAAGGGGAGGTCGAGTCTCAAGGCTGAGAGCGATCCTAAGCTGCACAATCTCAAGAGCGATTCCACACAGGTCTTCACAGGACTGCGCAAAACACACATTTTTTTTTTTTTTAAATCTTTTAAGAACGTGACTAATCCCTCGCGTGGAAGACAATGTAGAACCAATCTGGATCAAGCCAGGATCCTTCTCAGTACTCACATTAACAAACATGATTTCATTCATTGAGGGCTTAGCATGTCTCTCTTCCTCTTAGTTGATCAAATTTTGCAAAACCCGAGGAATTCTTCCCTTTTTGTTTTCACCGCAGTGTTCAAAAAGTTTTGAAAAACTTAGGTCAATGCAATAATTTCAGGGCACAAGAGAGCAGGTGGAATGCACTGTCGTTTCATTTAAATCCCGGCACAACTAGCACACGATTGAAGCAAACACAAGAGTGCAAAAATTACTGTTGTTTCATTCAGATCTGTTGGCACAACTGGCTCCTCGACAGAAACAGACTCAAAAGAAAACGAAAAGACAAACACAAAACAAGCAAGTGATGTCCGAGGTAACACCCCCAAAATCACCAGACTCCAACAAAACAGGACTGACTCAGTACAACAAGACAGACCCAACTGACTCAGTAAGAAAAGACTGACTCTATACAAAACAACAAGACTGACTCAATACCCAAGTCAGAAAGCACAAAAATTGGTGTTTGCATATTGCTCAGAACAGTGCGTGCCATTCCCACGTCTGGAGTAAATCG
>NW_021027310.1:83496-101538 GCF_004153795.1 Camellia sinensis | reverse complement strand
ACATGCGACAGTTTTAAGCTAGCATACACCGAACTACACTACAATGCAGAAAGGATGTAAGAGAATTATGCAATTCTCAGTACGTCTCACTCGGAGGATACAATACCTGTGCAGCTCGTCTGGTTGCACCAGCCTCAGATGAACCGTACATACAATATCGTGCCTGCAAAGGAAACAAACTCAACAGGTACAATATTGCTAACAATATGCACAATAGCGTACTTGAAATGCGGGACATCGCAAAGCCAGTGGGGAGCATAACAACGTTATGAAAATACAGAGATGTAAGTAGAGTACGCGGTCTACGCAGGCAACGAAATTGATCATAAGCATGCGGTCTACGCAGGTATTGAAATTAAATATGCGGTCTACGCAATCAAAACATGCGGTCTACGCAGGTATTGAAATTAAATATGCGGTCTACGCAATCAAAACATGCGGTCTACGCAGGTATTGAAATTAAATATGCGGTCTACGCAATCAAAACATGCGGTCTACGCAGGTATTGAAATTAAATATGCGGTCTACGCAATCAAAACATGCGGTCTACGCAGGTATTGAAATTAAATATGCGGTCTACGCAATCAAAACATGCGGTCTACGCAGGTATTGAAATTAAATATGCGGTCTACGCAATCAAAACATGCGGTCTACGCAGGTATTGAAATTAAATATGCGGTCTACGCAATCAAAACATGCGGTCTACGCAGGTATTGAAATTAAATATGCGGTCTACGCAATCAAAACATGCGGTCTACGCAGGTATTGAAATTAAATATGCGGTCTACGCAATCAAAACATGCGGTCTACGCAGGTATTGAAATTAAATATGCGGTCTACGCAATCAAAACATGCGGTCTACGCAGGTATTGAAATTAAATATGCGGTCTACGCAATCAAAACATGCGGTCTACGCAGGTATTGAAATTAAATATGCGGTCTACGCAATCAAAACATGCGGTCTACGCAGGTATTGAAATTAAATATGCGGTCTACGCAATCAAAACATGCGGTCTACGCAGGTATTGAAATTAAATATGCGGTCTACGCAATCAAAACATGCGGTCTACGCAGGTATTGAAATTAAATATGCGGTCTACGCAATCAAAACATGCGGTCTACGCAGGTATTGAAATTAAATATGCGGTCTACGCAATCAAAACATGCGGTCTACGCAGGTATTGAAATTAAATATGCGGTCTACGCAATCAAAACATGCGGTCTACGCAGGTATTGAAATTAAATATGCGGTCTACGCAATCAAAACATGCGGTCTACGCAGGTATTGAAATTAAATATGCGGTCTACGCAATCAAAACATGCGGTCTACGCAGGTATTGAAATTAAATATGCGGTCTACGCAATCAAAACATGCGGTCTACGCAGGTATTGAAATTAAATATGCGGTCTACGCAATCAAAACATGCGGTCTACGCAGGTATTGAAATTAAATATGCGGTCTACGCAATCAAAACATGCGGTCTACGCAGGTATTGAAATTAAATATGCGGTCTACGCAATCAAAACATGCGGTCTACGCAGGTATTGAAATTAAATATGCGGTCTACGCAATCAAAACATGCGGTCTACGCAGGTATTGAAATTAAATATGCGGTCTACGCAATCAAAACATGCGGTCTACGCAGGTATTGAAATTAAATATGCGGTCTACGCAATCAAAACATGCGGTCTACGCAGGTATTGAAATTAAATATGCGGTCTACGCAATCAAAACATGCGGTCTACGCAGGTATTGAAATTAAATATGCGGTCTACGCAATCAAAACATGCGGTCTACGCAGGTATTGAAATTAAATATGCGGTCTACGCAATCAAAACATGCGGTCTACGCAGGTATTGAAATTAAATATGCGGTCTACGCAATCAAAACATGCGGTCTACGCAGGTATTGAAATTAAATATGCGGTCTACGCAATCAAAACATGCGGTCTACGCAGGTATTGAAATTAAATATGCGGTCTACGCAATCAAAACATGCGGTCTACGCAGGTATTGAAATTAAATATGCGGTCTACGCAATCAAAACATGCGGTCTACGCAGGTATTGAAATTAAATATGCGGTCTACGCAATCAAAACATGCGGTCTACGCAGGTATTGAAATTAAATATGCGGTCTACGCAATCAAAACATGCGGTCTACGCAGGTATTGAAATTAAATATGCGGTCTACGCAATCAAAACATGCGGTCTACGCAGGTATTGAAATTAAATATGCGGTCTACGCAATCAAAACATGCGGTCTACGCAGGTATTGAAATTAAATATGCGGTCTACGCAATCAAAACATGCGGTCTACGCAGGTATTGAAATTAAATATGCGGTCTACGCAATCAAAACATGCGGTCTACGCAGGTATTGAAATTAAATATGCGGTCTACGCAATCAAAACATGCGGTCTACGCAGGTATTGAAATTAAATATGCGGTCTACGCAATCAAAACATGCGGTCTACGCAGGTATTGAAATTAAATATGCGGTCTACGCAATCAAAACATGCGGTCTACGCAGGTATTGAAATTAAATATGCGGTCTACGCAATCAAAACATGCGGTCTACGCAGGTATTGAAATTAAATATGCGGTCTACGCAATCAAAACATGCGGTCTACGCAGGTATTGAAATTAAATATGCGGTCTACGCAATCAAAACATGCGGTCTACGCAGGTATTGAAATTAAATATGCGGTCTACGCAATCAAAACATGCGGTCTACGCAGGTATTGAAATTAAATATGCGGTCTACGCAATCAAAACATGCGGTCTACGCAGGTATTGAAATTAAATATGCGGTCTACGCAATCAAAACATGCGGTCTACGCAGGTATTGAAATTAAATATGCGGTCTACGCAATCAAAACATGCGGTCTACGCAGGTATTGAAATTAAATATGCGGTCTACGCAATCAAAACATGCGGTCTACGCAGGTATTGAAATTAAATATGCGGTCTACGCAATCAAAACATGCGGTCTACGCAGGTATTGAAATTAAATATGCGGTCTACGCAATCAAAACATGCGGTCTACGCAGGTATTGAAATTAAATATGCGGTCTACGCAATCAAAACATGCGGTCTACGCAGGTATTGAAATTAAATATGCGGTCTACGCAATCAAAACATGCGGTCTACGCAGGTATTGAAATTAAATATGCGGTCTACGCAATCAAAACATGCGGTCTACGCAGGTATTGAAATTAAATATGCGGTCTACGCAATCAAAACATGCGGTCTACGCAGGTATTGAAATTAAATATGCGGTCTACGCAATCAAAACATGCGGTCTACGCAGGTATTGAAATTAAATATGCGGTCTACGCAATCAAAACATGCGGTCTACGCAGGTATTGAAATTAAATATGCGGTCTACGCAATCAAAACATGCGGTCTACGCAGGTATTGAAATTAAATATGCGGTCTACGCAATCAAAACATGCGGTCTACGCAGGTATTGAAATTAAATATGCGGTCTACGCAATCAAAACATGCGGTCTACGCAGGTATTGAAATTAAATATGCGGTCTACGCAATCAAAACATGCGGTCTACGCAGGTATTGAAATTAAATATGCGGTCTACGCAATCAAAACATGCGGTCTACGCAGGTATTGAAATTAAATATGCGGTCTACGCAATCAAAACATGCGGTCTACGCAGGTATTGAAATTAAATATGCGGTCTACGCAATCAAAACATGCGGTCTACGCAGGTATTGAAATTAAATATGCGGTCTACGCAATCAAAACATGCGGTCTACGCAGGTATTGAAATTAAATATGCGGTCTACGCAATCAAAACATGCGGTCTACGCAGGTATTGAAATTAAATATGCGGTCTACGCAATCAAAACATGCGGTCTACGCAGGTATTGAAATTAAATATGCGGTCTACGCAATCAAAACATGCGGTCTACGCAGGTATTGAAATTAAATATGCGGTCTACGCAATCAAAACATGCGGTCTACGCAGGTATTGAAATTAAATATGCGGTCTACGCAATCAAAACATGCGGTCTACGCAGGTATTGAAATTAAATATGCGGTCTACGCAATCAAAACATGCGGTCTACGCAGGTATTGAAATTAAATATGCGGTCTACGCAATCAAAACATGCGGTCTACGCAGGTATTGAAATTAAATATGCGGTCTACGCAATCAAAACATGCGGTCTACGCAGGTATTGAAATTAAATATGCGGTCTACGCAATCAAAACATGCGGTCTACGCAGGTATTGAAATTAAATATGCGGTCTACGCAATCAAAACATGCGGTCTACGCAGGTATTGAAATTAAATATGCGGTCTACGCAATCAAAACATGCGGTCTACGCAGGTATTGAAATTAAATATGCGGTCTACGCAATCAAAACATGCGGTCTACGCAGGTATTGAAATTAAATATGCGGTCTACGCAATCAAAACATGCGGTCTACGCAGGTATTGAAATTAAATATGCGGTCTACGCAATCAAAACATGCGGTCTACGCAGGTATTGAAATTAAATATGCGGTCTACGCAATCAAAACATGCGGTCTACGCAGGTATTGAAATTAAATATGCGGTCTACGCAATCAAAACATGCGGTCTACGCAGGTATTGAAATTAAATATGCGGTCTACGCAATCAAAACATGCGGTCTACGCAGGTATTGAAATTAAATATGCGGTCTACGCAATCAAAACATGCGGTCTACGCAGGTATTGAAATTAAATATGCGGTCTACGCAATCAAAACATGCGGTCTACGCAGGTATTGAAATTAAATATGCGGTCTACGCAATCAAAACATGCGGTCTACGCAGGTATTGAAATTAAATATGCGGTCTACGCAATCAAAACATGCGGTCTACGCAGGTATTGAAATTAAATATGCGGTCTACGCAATCAAAACATGCGGTCTACGCAGGTATTGAAATTAAATATGCGGTCTACGCAATCAAAACATGCGGTCTACGCAGGTATTGAAATTAAATATGCGGTCTACGCAATCAAAACATGCGGTCTACGCAGGTATTGAAATTAAATATGCGGTCTACGCAATCAAAACATGCGGTCTACGCAGGTATTGAAATTAAATATGCGGTCTACGCAATCAAAACATGCGGTCTACGCAGGTATTGAAATTAAATATGCGGTCTACGCAATCAAAACATGCGGTCTACGCAGGTATTGAAATTAAATATGCGGTCTACGCAATCAAAACATGCGGTCTACGCAGGTATTGAAATTAAATATGCGGTCTACGCAATCAAAACATGCGGTCTACGCAGGTATTGAAATTAAATATGCGGTCTACGCAATCAAAACATGCGGTCTACGCAGGTATTGAAATTAAATATGCGGTCTACGCAATCAAAACATGCGGTCTACGCAGGTATTGAAATTAAATATGCGGTCTACGCAATCAAAACATGCGGTCTACGCAGGTATTGAAATTAAATATGCGGTCTACGCAATCAAAACATGCGGTCTACGCAGGTATTGAAATTAAATATGCGGTCTACGCAATCAAAACATGCGGTCTACGCAGGTATTGAAATTAAATATGCGGTCTACGCAATCAAAACATGCGGTCTACGCAGGTATTGAAATTAAATATGCGGTCTACGCAATCAAAACATGCGGTCTACGCAGGTATTGAAATTAAATATGCGGTCTACGCAATCAAAACATGCGGTCTACGCAGGTATTGAAATTAAATATGCGGTCTACGCAATCAAAACATGCGGTCTACGCAGGTATTGAAATTAAATATGCGGTCTACGCAATCAAAACATGCGGTCTACGCAGGTATTGAAATTAAATATGCGGTCTACGCAATCAAAACATGCGGTCTACGCAGGTATTGAAATTAAATATGCGGTCTACGCAATCAAAACATGCGGTCTACGCAGGTATTGAAATTAAATATGCGGTCTACGCAATCAAAACATGCGGTCTACGCAGGTATTGAAATTAAATATGCGGTCTACGCAATCAAAACATGCGGTCTACGCAGGTATTGAAATTAAATATGCGGTCTACGCAATCAAAACATGCGGTCTACGCAGGTATTGAAATTAAATATGCGGTCTACGCAATCAAAACATGCGGTCTACGCAGGTATTGAAATTAAATATGCGGTCTACGCAATCAAAACATGCGGTCTACGCAGGTATTGAAATTAAATATGCGGTCTACGCAATCAAAACATGCGGTCTACGCAGGTATTGAAATTAAATATGCGGTCTACGCAATCAAAACATGCGGTCTACGCAGGTATTGAAATTAAATATGCGGTCTACGCAATCAAAACATGCGGTCTACGCAGGTATTGAAATTAAATATGCGGTCTACGCAATCAAAACATGCGGTCTACGCAGGTATTGAAATTAAATATGCGGTCTACGCAATCAAAACATGCGGTCTACGCAGGTATTGAAATTAAATATGCGGTCTACGCAATCAAAACATGCGGTCTACGCAGGTATTGAAATTAAATATGCGGTCTACGCAATCAAAACATGCGGTCTACGCAGGTATTGAAATTAAATATGCGGTCTACGCAATCAAAACATGCGGTCTACGCAGGTATTGAAATTAAATATGCGGTCTACGCAATCAAAACATGCGGTCTACGCAGGTATTGAAATTAAATATGCGGTCTACGCAATCAAAACATGCGGTCTACGCAGGTATTGAAATTAAATATGCGGTCTACGCAATCAAAACATGCGGTCTACGCAGGTATTGAAATTAAATATGCGGTCTACGCAATCAAAACATGCGGTCTACGCAGGTATTGAAATTAAATATGCGGTCTACGCAATCAAAACATGCGGTCTACGCAGGTATTGAAATTAAATATGCGGTCTACGCAATCAAAACATGCGGTCTACGCAGGTATTGAAATTAAATATGCGGTCTACGCAATCAAAACATGCGGTCTACGCAGGTATTGAAATTAAATATGCGGTCTACGCAATCAAAACATGCGGTCTACGCAGGTATTGAAATTAAATATGCGGTCTACGCAATCAAAACATGCGGTCTACGCAGGTATTGAAATTAAATATGCGGTCTACGCAATCAAAACATGCGGTCTACGCAGGTATTGAAATTAAATATGCGGTCTACGCAATCAAAACATGCGGTCTACGCAGGTATTGAAATTAAATATGCGGTCTACGCAATCAAAACATGCGGTCTACGCAGGTATTGAAATTAAATATGCGGTCTACGCAATCAAAACATGCGGTCTACGCAGGTATTGAAATTAAATATGCGGTCTACGCAATCAAAACATGCGGTCTACGCAGGTATTGAAATTAAATATGCGGTCTACGCAATCAAAACATGCGGTCTACGCAGGTATTGAAATTAAATATGCGGTCTACGCAATCAAAACATGCGGTCTACGCAGGTATTGAAATTAAATATGCGGTCTACGCAATCAAAACATGCGGTCTACGCAGGTATTGAAATTAAATATGCGGTCTACGCAATCAAAACATGCGGTCTACGCAGGTATTGAAATTAAATATGCGGTCTACGCAATCAAAACATGCGGTCTACGCAGGTATTGAAATTAAATATGCGGTCTACGCAATCAAAACATGCGGTCTACGCAGGTATTGAAATTAAATATGCGGTCTACGCAATCAAAACATGCGGTCTACGCAGGTATTGAAATTAAATATGCGGTCTACGCAATCAAAACATGCGGTCTACGCAGGTATTGAAATTAAATATGCGGTCTACGCAATCAAAACATGCGGTCTACGCAGGTATTGAAATTAAATATGCGGTCTACGCAATCAAAACATGCGGTCTACGCAGGTATTGAAATTAAATATGCGGTCTACGCAATCAAAACATGCGGTCTACGCAGGTATTGAAATTAAATATGCGGTCTACGCAATCAAAACATGCGGTCTACGCAGGTATTGAAATTAAATATGCGGTCTACGCAATCAAAACATGCGGTCTACGCAGGTATTGAAATTAAATATGCGGTCTACGCAATCAAAACATGCGGTCTACGCAGGTATTGAAATTAAATATGCGGTCTACGCAATCAAAACATGCGGTCTACGCAGGTATTGAAATTAAATATGCGGTCTACGCAATCAAAACATGCGGTCTACGCAGGTATTGAAATTAAATATGCGGTCTACGCAATCAAAACATGCGGTCTACGCAGGTATTGAAATTAAATATGCGGTCTACGCAATCAAAACATGCGGTCTACGCAGGTATTGAAATTAAATATGCGGTCTACGCAATCAAAACATGCGGTCTACGCAGGTATTGAAATTAAATATGCGGTCTACGCAATCAAAACATGCGGTCTACGCAGGTATTGAAATTAAATATGCGGTCTACGCAATCAAAACATGCGGTCTACGCAGGTATTGAAATTAAATATGCGGTCTACGCAATCAAAACATGCGGTCTACGCAGGTATTGAAATTAAATATGCGGTCTACGCAATCAAAACATGCGGTCTACGCAGGTATTGAAATTAAATATGCGGTCTACGCAATCAAAACTGCAGCCACGGCTGCCCCAAAAGCAGGTTGAACGTTGCAGGAACTTCCAAGACGTGGAAATCTATCTCGTGCCGTCCCGACCCAACCTTTGTTTGAATCTTAACTGTCCCCATTACTTCCCGGCTTGTGTTGTCATACACCCGAATCACTTGGGCCGTTGGCACAAAATCCGCAACTTTCAAACCAATTGCATAAGCTGTTCTTGCCGGACAAACGTTGATGGCGAACCCCGTGTCAACAAGCGCCACGGGTATCCATTTATCTCTGCACTCCACAGAGATGTAGAGTGGCTTATTATGGTTCGCACCCTCAGGTGGCAGTTCTTTGTCAGAAAAACTCAATGCCGGGGAACTTTCTCCCAAAAAGACTAAGCCCACCAGCTGCTCGGGCGTGGTGTCTATGGAAAGTTTGGCTTTGTCCATAGCTGAAAGGACAGCCTGCCTATGTACTCGAGAAGCCATAAGCAGTCCCCAGATGGAGATGTCTGCTTGTATCTTTTTCAATTGTCTCAATACGGCCTCGTCTTCGAGTTGCTTTTCCTTTTGTTTATCTGCTTCCTTATCTTTTCCAGTCGCCTCTGGTTGATCTAGGTATGGAGGCTTGAAATACCGTCCACTCCTAGTCATGTGATCGACTTCGCCGATATACCAGGTATCATCTGGTTGGTTACCTTCCCAATCCTCGTCCGTGTGGGCAAGACATAGATCGTCGTCTTCCCACCACATACCATCTGCAGCTGACAGGCATCTGTCTGGTTCTGTCATAATTGTCCCGATACTTGCAGTTCCTTTTATCCCTATGCTCGTAGCATTTTCCATTTCTGTACTTGTGGCAGTTTCGACCCCCACATGGCCTTTTGCTTTCCTGATCCTCTCAGAATCTTCGAATCTTTCTTGTTCTGACTGTGTCAACGCAGTAGATTGCTCAATGATCCCTGTACTCAAAATGCTCCATTCCCGAGCGAAACTCTCGACACCGGCGCTCTCCGGCGATGTATTCTGCTTTTTAACCATCCCGGCTGTTATTGACATTTCTGCCCCTGCCGGGCCTCGTTCTGACTGAAACTCTCCTACCACATCTGGCTGATCGTCCAACCATCCTGTGGCCTCCGCCGATTCTTCATAATCGAACCAGTTGATGGCTGAGTCTTCTGGATCTTGGTTATCGTAAAATTGGAACTGGGCGAGATCCTCTTCCACGGCTGCCAAATCATCCGTTCCCTGTCTTGGTCTGTCCCCTTGGATTGCACACAGCTCTCCTTCTGCTGGAAATTCGACATCAGGTCTATTCTGGCCCACTGGTGAAATGTAGTCACTCGGACTGTAAGCGTTCCCAACATTACTCCCAGATTCTGCAGATTCTAGTTTGACAACCCCCTTTTCTTTCGGAGTCTTCTCCCTCCTGCTCTCGACGGTCACCACCACTGGCTTGGGTTGGGTTATGGAGACATCCATCATGCACAAATCCGGTGCAATCAGGAAGGAAAACTTCCGGCTTAGGCAGGTAGGAGGGTGTGATATAGATACTAGGGTCGTAGGACATGACCCCAGTGTGGATGAAATTGATTCTCTTGGGTGGTGGAGCTTGGTTATGTGTGGGGAGAGGATTTGTAGTAACGTTGGGTTTCTCAGGGGGTAAAATCACCCCATTATCAATGAGATCTTGGATCTCATGACGCAATCGAAAACACAGGTCGGTATCATGACCGTGCTGCTGATGGAACGCACAATACTTGGCTGGATTGTGGGCAGCGGGGAGTCTTTCCGGTAAGGGCCGCGACTCTAGGGGCTTCAGATGCCCTTTTCTGATCAAAACCCCCAAAGCTTTGGATAGGGGCATATAAAGTGGAGCGAAGGTTCTGGTATTTCTGGGAGGGTATTTGGCTGTTTGTGGGTTGCTTCCAGACGCACCGGAGAATGGTGTGGCTGCCGTAGTTCTCGGGGAAGGGTTGGTGGTGACCATACTTACTTCGGAAGTCCTGGTAGTCGTAGCGCCGCTCGGACCTGCATTAGTATTACGATTGAAATTTCTGCGGGGTTGCTCCCGATCATTATCAGTCCATCCTTGTCTTAAGGCGTCCTCGATCTGCACCCCCATTTCATGCAGATCAGCAAAGGTAGGAAAGGGGACTACAATCATCTTTTGCATTAGCTTCGGCTGAAGATTGCGCACAATCATCCGAATCTGGTCTTTGTCCGTGGGTCTTAAGGTCATCATCGAAGCCTTAGCCTGCCATCTGGTTACAAATTCTGAGAAGCTCTCCTTGGGCTCTTGCCTCGTTGTCTCGAGATCCCGGGTCGTGATCTCGATTTGTGTGTTATATGAGTACTGCAGGATGAAGGCCTCAGCCATCTCGTCCCAACTTCTCTTGACGTCGTCCTCCAACTTGGCATACCATGCGGCCGTTACACCCGACAGGGTCCGGCCAAATAAAGACAGCTTCTGCAATCTAGTGAGGCCCATTGGCCTTAGGACGTCTAAGAATAGTCGCAAGTGTACCATGGGATCCTCAGACCTGTCAAAACGATCAATTTGTGGCATCTTAAACCGATCTGGCAGCGTCACGGCTGCGTCAGTGTATCCATCTCCAATGTCCGGAATGGACTTCACACCTTGAGATTTCTTGAACAGCTTTTCCAGTTTGTGCATTTTTAATGCCATGGGGTCTACCTCGGACTCGAAGGGAGAATTCGACAGATTGATAGGAGTGGGTGCCTTGGATTGTTGAGGCGGAATCGGGGGTGGAGCCGGCCCCGTTGGGATGTCTGTATCTTCTTGGACATTCCGGGCGTTTGGCGTCTCTTGGGGTATTGGAACCCTTAATGGAGGAGGGACTTGCTGTGAAGGTGACGCCCCAGTTTGCTGTTGCAATCTCCCAATTAACTCCGCTTGCTCACTCATAATTGTGGCTTGTTGCCTGGCGAATTCTTCCTGTCAGACAGCATCCTGCTGCATCATTTTCATGCTTTCCTGAAGTTGGCGCACCATCTCTTCTAAATTAGCCATGCTGCTCTGTTCTGACTGAGTTGTCGGTATGTGTTCCCTTTCTGCGGGTGAAACAGGATCCTGATCCCTACTGTACACAGGTGGGGTAGATAAAGCCCTCTGTACTGACTGTTGAACCGATGCCCTCTGCCTAGTTGCCTTCCGTTTAGTAACCGGGGGTAGAGAATGGTACACCGGTTGTCCCTCTATCAGATCCTCAGATCGATGGAGCCGACGACCTCTGATCCAGAGTGCTTGGGGACTATCTACCGGGTTGGAAACAATGATGCTAAATTACCTAACAAAAAGATAAATAAAGTAGTAAATAAACTAACAGTCGGACAGCATAACGACATAAAATAAACATATAATGCACAGTTGGATATGCATAATACATAATCGGTAAGCCGAACACACTATTCCTCGATACTGATCACCGTTCCCCGAAAAATCTCTGTTCCCAAAACTGAACCCTGATACCCGTAGATAACTGATTCTCTTAAACTGATACTGATACCCTCAGGCCTAATACTCAATCTTGCAGACTGATATGCACGTTCCTATAGAGCAACACTCTAAAAGCACATAGCAAGTAAAGAGAGCCAAAACAACCCTATATTGGGGTAGGGTTTCCCTGTCCTATTTTGTCAGGAGCTAGGGTTTCACTATGCACGCAGCAGTTTTCAAACAACCTAACATCGGGTAAGCAACCTGCCTTAATTTGGAATGGTCACTATGGATCCGAATATGCACTAGATGAATTGTTCCAATCCAAATAACCCAACCTTCACCCACAGGCATTCAGGCAAGTATACCACGTAAGCACGTAGCCTCATGGTAAGCATGCTATCATGGCAGTCACTCACACGCATGCAAGGATGCTAAAGCATAAAACTTACCGAGTATTCCAATCCAAAACAGAAGCTGATTAGAAATGATGCTGTAGACGTACCCCCGAACGCCCCGGGAGGGTGAGCTCCCGTTCTGTCCTTTTTGGGGTTACTACAGTTCGGACTCTCGAGTTGTCACGGTTCTTAATCTTGAACCAAAGAGTCCAAATCTGGCAAATCGTTTTGAGAAAATAGATGTTTTGAAAAGAGAAATGCCAAACATGGACTGCTTTGCCAGATACAGAGTCGCCACCTAAATATTTTATTTTATTTTTTTTGGGGAAATTTAGGAAACCCTGACTCGGTGCCGAAGGCCACATGTCCGTCATCACCGGAGTTGTCTCGGCTCGGCAGCTAGGGTGCGATTGGGGAAGGTCAGCTATGAGCACCCCCTCTCGCCCGGTCCGAAGACCGGCCTCAACTAACCGTGATATCTGATTTTGAAAACTTTATGTGTTCTTATTCCAATTATTATCCTATAATTACTATGTTATGGGTCCGAAGACCGGCCTCTACTAACCGTGATATCTGTTTTTGAAAGCGTTATGTGCTCTTATTCCAATTATTATCCTAGAATTACTATGTTATGCACATAGCAAACAAGTATAGACTAGATTGCCTAATTTGGAAATAAACATTGTGTATCCGTTTGTTTCGGAAAGCGTTTTGGAATTTGCTACTCGCGAGTAGGCTAAAACACGGATTTTAATGAGTTTTTCCAATTCAAACAATCTACCCTTCACCCATAGGCATTGAAACAGTTTATCTCATATAAGCACTCAGCCACATAGCAAGCATACTATCATGGCAACACTCACACGCATGCGGGATGCTAAAGCATAACTACTTACATTGTACTCCTCATATAAGCACTTAGCCACAAGGCAAGCATACTGTCATGGCAACACTCACACGCATGCGGGATGCTAAAGCATAACTACTTACATTGTACTCCGTGCCAAAACAGTAAACTAGTTAGCAAATATGCATGTCCTAGTTCATGTTAAAATGACTAATGCATCGCATGCAAAGATGTAATCAGAATAGGCTTGGTTAACCTAAATATGGCATATGAGGTGCAACCAATTGATTCATGTATTCAATTTGGAATTTGAAAATACGAATGCAGTTAGCATGATGTACCGAGCCTAATGCATGCAATACATATGCATGGATGCACGCATGCATAGCATAAGGTATGCTAATTTCAAAAATGCCCTAATCTACCATCATAAGCGGGTAAATAAAAGGGAAGAAAGAAGTGGGGATTGGAAGACATACACACACTCACCCACACTTATTACATCATTGCCCTCACTCTGAGGGTCCAAATAAATATTACAGTCCCAAATAATAAACAAATAAAATTATTACAAAATTTCTAATTAATTAAAAGAAAGGATGCAAAAGAAAGAAGAGGGTGGCTGCAGCCTCTGCCTCGGGATGTGCGAATGATGCGTGCTCGGAAACCGGCTTGCTTGAAAAACCCGAACCATGTCTTTGCCACCTCTGTTTACACTGCCCTGTCTTTCTGAAAATCGCCAAAACCCTGGAACAGGTTCCTTGAATGTTGCAGAGTACCACCGGCTTAACAGAATTTCCACCGGCAGTCCAGGATTTCCATCGGCACAGTTTTGATTATCGGCCATTCAAAGATTGTCGGCCGGCACTGAATTCTGCCGATCGGCAGAAGCTTCCTGCAGAAGACAGTTTTGACAGCAAACAGAGAACAGACAGTGCATGGCATGGGATTTTCAGGCAATGTGAGCATGGTCATGCTTCCTATCATGCTTTGAACTCAAGGGAGCGTGACCCTCGATCCTCGAGCCATCAATGGTGCATGATAGCCCAAGGGATCAAGTTTGCCACTTGATATAAATATGCATGCGACACACAAATGAGAGCCAAGGCCTTATCATGTCGAAGTCAAAGGCCCCGGTGACCGAGAGTTAAGGCGTGTTTCATCACTTATAGTATGAACACCCCTTAACGCTCACACTTGGTTTGACACCCCAAACCAAGTAATGCAATGCATGTTATGCAAGCATGACTCAAATGCAACATGATACCAAACATGCAAAGTATGGCAAATGTCACACAACTACCATAACAAATATACAAGGCTAAGCATGCAAGGTGCAAATATGATGCAAATATGAACCAATTTGGCAATGGGATTAACATACTACAAGGCTTAATGAAGCAACCATGCAACAAACATGAAACAAGCATGCAATGGGGCCTTGAACCATAAAGGGACAGACCTTGGTCCACCCCAAAACAGTGGCCAAAAGGTGCCAAAGTAGTGGACAAACAAGCATGGAAGCATACACACTAATAGGCCCAAAGTTAAGGCACAACAAAGGAGCATCTTACTATCACTACCCCAAGCCAACATGGTATGAGCCATGCAACCAAAAATGGAGTTTGAATACATTAAAAACAGCCCTAAAACCCAATGATATGGCAACCTTGAAGGCTCAAACACTTAGGGATGCAAAATATTCATTTCAAAGCATAAAAGGGGCACACCTTCAAAGCATGAAAGGAATGATAAATGCAAGCATGCTAACATGTTTTGGGGACTGAAATGACATGGAAAACAACTTCAACTCATTAAAGTAGACCAACTAAGGCATTTTATGACTCATACACTTGAGGGCTCACAAGCCAAAATGCATAGCAACCATGACAAACATGTCAAACATGACCGAATTGATAACCAACAGATTTTAAGCATGGAAAAACAATGCTAAAAACTTCTTAGTGCCAAACGAAAATCATGCTCAAATGGTGTGTTACAACATGGCACTCTTTAAGCCAAATAATGGGATTTCAAAGCAAGTATGCTAAGCATGCAAAGGGCCATAAATCCGGCCAAAAACAGTGATCCCTCATAACCCAAAAACACCCAAAAAGTTCTAAAATGAGGCAAAAAAACAAGCCAGCATGCATGCTACCCTTTTGGGCCAAAACTCAAGAAAACAAGACAATGAAGGGAGAGGGGTGTCCCTCCCCTATGCAAGACTTCAAACCAGCTTTTTTACCACTAAAAATACACTGATTTTCAGTGGTGTAGAGATCAAAACACTTAAGCAAATAAGGCCTTACCAAAGAAGCAACAAAAGGGGCCAAATAAGGCCTAAGAAGGTGAGTTCGAACTCAAACCACCAAAGGCTCTTAATGAAAGTTCTTAAGCATGAAAATACAAGCCTTTTTTATGTTATGCACAAAAGCTAAATCAGCAAGCAAGATAGGTAAATAACTATTGCAAGTTTGGGGAATATAAAGCAAGATGCTCACCCTTGAAGAACCTTTGAAGAACAAATGGTCTAGCCATCTTCTTTTGATCAAAATCAGTCCAAAAACTCAAGAATCAACCCCCCAAGTCCCTCAAACTCGGAGCAAGGTGTAATAGTGTGTGTAATGGTGCAAAAGTAAGGTAAAAACACACTTTTGGGCCAAAAATCACACACAAAGGAGGAGAGAGAGGGAGATATAGAGATAGGATGTATCTATATCTCTAAGCTCTGGTTTTTGCTTCTAATTTTCTAACCTAGATCAAAGAGGAGAGCCCTCCTCTTATAGGACTCCCTCTTGCAAAGCTTATACAACAAGCTTGGTTAGAGAGAGATCCCTCCATACACGTGTATGGAGGGAGGCAGAGTTGGTGCCAGCTGTACAAAATATCTCCATAAAGTAGATGAACAGTGGTCGGCTACCCAAAAATGTCATTTCGACAAAAAAAAGTGCCGACCGGCAACAAACTATGCCGACCGGCAATAAAATGTGCCGACCGGCAACAAATAGTGTCGATGGCAGCAAAAAATCAGCCGGTGGCCTCTAGCCGCTGCTGGTGGTGTGTGGGGATGTCTCACAAGGCATTCCCTGCCCTTCCAAGGCAAAACACAAGTGTTTGGTGCAAAACCAGACACTAAACGGTCAAGTTCGGAGATCCTGAGGCAGGGCGCGCGAGCCGAGACCTCTGGGAACTCCAAACGAACACAAACATGGATAATCACCGAGTGTTCGAGCGGTGATGTCCAAGTCTTGAGGACGGTCAAAAATGGGGTGTCTACACTTAGAAGTTTAATTGTGTCCTAGATGTCCATTTTCACACTGATTTGCTCCAATGGAAGAGTTTCTTGCTCAAAATCTCACATCTTGGATTGCTAGCTTGGATGGCTCGGAAAAAGTGAATTTCCGGGGTTTTGGCATAAATGCACTATTCACTCTAGGTCGCACCCCATTGCACCTTCCGTTTCTTCATGCCGCGGCAAGGTTTTGGAATCCGGTGACACACGTCTTTAGCTTTGCTGGGCAAGAGGTATGTCCTACCTTTGAAGATTTCCGAGCCTTAATGGAGTCCGAGCGCGACGAGGAGCTCCTGCCCCAACTTAATTTTGGTCATGCCCAATCCTTATGGCGCATGTGTGGACTCAGCATGCGCGATGCTCGGTCTCTGATGGGCGACGGGATGTTAGACATTCCGAGTTTGGCCAATCGATTTTCTGATGCTCGGTCACTGGCAAGGCTTCCGGCGACATGCCCTCTGCTTATGCATGTTGTCCCATTTTCTGTTCGTCTCAGGCTCTGGAGGGGCTAGTGTCCGGCTGATTGAGGTTGCCCAAGGCTTGAAGGAGGGCAGGAGCTGTATTGCCATGACTCTGGCTGAGACGCTAATGGGCTTAGAAGCCTTTTATCGTCATGAGACGACTAGATTAGCGGGGAGTCCACTACTACTACAGGTAATGTTTCCCACCCAATCTCGCATTTATGTATTGCTCACATCACTCGGCCCTCAAGCTCGATCTTTTTCTCACAAAACCCCATTTTCACTTTTCTCTCCTCGTACATCTCTCTATTCTTTACTCTCTCATTTTTCATCCCTCCCCAGGTATGGTTAATGGACAAACTGCAAGTGGTGGACTCTTGCCCAGCGTATTCAGCTCGCGGCTACTTCTTCCGGCACCGTCTAGTCAATGCCTTGGATGAGGGATGGTGGTTCGCTTAGATGTGCCGCTTGTCCGCAGATCGTATTGCTTGGCGGTGCCCTTGGCTGAACCTTCCGGCAATGAGTTACAATATGCCCCGGCAGACTGGGATTCAACTGGTTGGTCTCACTTCCGGCAATGAGTTACAATATGCCCCGGCAGACTGGGATTCAACTGGTTGGTCTCACTTACTGTGTATTCTACTTCCCATTTCGGATTCGACGCCAGTTTGGCCATGATCAGACCTGCCGCCAGAGGGGATAGAATATCCCGCTGCATTCCCAGCCCGAGGCGCACAGCTTGCTTGGCAGGCCACCGCATGGAGGATGAGAGAACTCCTGGCCCCCGCTTCTACTTTCAATTGCACTTTGTCTGACGAGTGCGTGGATTGGCTTAACGAGGAAGCACAGATTGGGCCCAGCTTGGCATCAGAGGCTTCGACCAGCTCTGGGAGGGGGCGCAGGAGCACTTGATTTGACTATGCCCCAGATTTATTGCTTTATTAGTACTTTCAAGTTTTCTTTATGAATGTAATAAAAAAGCAACTTCGATTGTATACAAGAGCAGGAGAACTCTATATTGAAATCAATAAAATTGAAGGTTGTGGTACTGAAAATTTTCCGCTT
>NW_021027310.1:57979-79460 GCF_004153795.1 Camellia sinensis | reverse complement strand
TCCGAGCCGTCGGATTCCTCTGTTACAACAGACTCAAAAGAAAATGAAAATGACGACCTAGACAGGACTGTGGCATCCGGGTTATCACCCTCGGGAATACCGGACTCAGACTCAGTCGAGCTGGAATCTGATTCTGACGCACAAGATTCGGCGGAATCAGATTCCGGCTCACTACCTGACCCAGTGCTGCTAGATAAAAAGCCTTCTTCATATTGCCAGATGAGAGAAGGTGCGATGGACGCATCCAAAATAGCTGATGGTAGGCCCGCAGCCGCTTCATTCCCAATCACACATACCGAGGAGCTATCCCCCAAGCACCTCTGTTCGATCGGAGGATCTGAAAGTAGACATGCCAGTGCTACCCCCATTTCATTTTCAGCGTCCTCAGACTGCACTTCCTTACTCTGCTCAGCCTCAGCCGATAGATCTGCCTGCCCTTCGGCGATGTCTTCCTCAGGTAACTCTAAATCAAAGAAGATCTCAAATCCTGGTACGCGCTTCTTCTCTGCGTTTAGCCACGGCTCTGGGAAGCCACAGAATGGAAAGTCCTCCCCCTCCCGGACGAAGTGTCCGTTTAGGGTACCCCGAATGGGCTGGTGCATTAAGTCAAAGGGCTTCCCCATCTATTTTGCCCTGGCCCTTCCGGCCATTTCCTTTCCTTTCCTTATCCAATCCTCTTTGGAACCTCAGAACGAGCACAACAAGCGCAATCACCGAGCGCTCAATCGATGACGTCTAAGTCTTAAGGTCGGTCAAAATGGGGTGTCTACAGTTGCCCCTCTTTGACAAAACTCGAAAGTCATGCATGACGGGAGTGAATGTCAAAGCCCAGAGACGACCCATTTTTGACAAGGCCGATGACTTAGACAAATAGGCGAGATAAAAGAGATGTGCCCGCAGGCGGGAGGGAAAAATGCAAAATGTTATGCAAGAAGATTTTGATAATTGGGCATATACGCTACGCGAAGCTGGTTTGATAATTATGGATGTAACAGATAGAGCAATAGATGCAAACGGGGTAACGCACTCCAACCACGCTGGATTCGTGAGAGGATGAAGAACAAAGAAAATTAATCAGGAGCGCGTTCCACGCAACCTAAGATAAATTCCAAACACGTTGAAAATCGTGTGAGGAATGGGAGGCTCCAATCACGCTGAAATCATGAGAAGAGGTAAACAAATTCCAAACAAGCTGAAATCGTGTGAGGAAAGGAGACACTCTAACCACACTGAAATCGTGAGAAGAGGTGCAAAAACAACTGCTTGAGCTCGTGCTTCACGCGTCCCGAGATAAATTCCAAATACGCTGGAATCGCGTAAGGAATGGAACACTCAAACCACGCTGAAATCGTGAGAGGAGGTCCAACAATCCGCCCAGCGCGTCTACAACGCAACCTGGGATAAATTCCAAACATGCTGAAATCGCGTAAGGAATGGGACACTCGAACCACGCTGAAATCATGAGTGGTGGTCCAACAATCCGCCCAGCGCGTCTACAACGCAACCTGGGATAAATTCCAAACACGCTGAAATCGCGTAAAGAACGGGACACTCGAACCACGCTGAAATCGTGAGAGGAGGCCTGAAAACAACTGCCCAGGTGCGTACACAACGCAACCTGAGATAAATTCCAAACACGCTGGAATCGCGTAAGGAACGGGACACTCTAACCACGCTGAAATCGTGAGAAGAGGTAAACAAATTTCAAACACGCTGAAATCGTGTGAGGAAGGAACAAACTCTAACCACGCTGAAACTATGAGAAGAGGTCAGGTAAACAACTGCCCAGGTGCGTACACAACGCAACCTGAGATAAATTCCAAACACGCCGGAATCGCGTAAGGAAAGGAACACTCTAACCACGCTGAAATCGTGAGAAGAGGTCAGGTAACTCAGGAGCGCGTTCCACGCATCCTAAGTTAAGTCCCGGGGGACCACGATCCTAAATGCTGCCCGGCGTAAAAGGATAAACAATAAGAGATAATACAAGATGCAAATGAATGCAATAAGTGCAATGATACAGTACATGTTACAAGCGATGTAGAGCATGACATTTAGGGAATGCAATAAACAAACAAAGTGGCACTTTAGAAAGCACCTCATGGAGTGAGTGGCGGTAAACCGCTTTACTCTGACGGGGAATGGTATTCAAGGAGAGTACTTTTGATCGCCATTCTGGCTTGAAACAGTGAAACAATCAACACAGTATTCTGTTCACTTTGAACACACAACTTGTATCAGCACACTGCTCATTCTGAACACGCAGCTCATAACACAGTATTCGGTTTACTCGGCACACAGCTCAGTCTGAACAGACAGTCCGATCTGAAAAGACGGGATGTAAAAACAGAACCAGTAGAAGTTGAAACAAACTCGGATGCTCCAAATTTTCCCTCTTTTATTTTGCTTTACAGTCTGGAACCCATATAGCTTCATATAGGTCCTGGTTTTACTGTTCTCACATAACCTGGGTCAAATCCTGCGGTTTTTTTTTTTTTTTGAAAGAACAAAATCTTGTTTTGCACAAATATGGAGAACGACACGACACTCCCAAGCACAAAACGATTCATTTTGAAATTGAGAAATGAATTCTTAACCGGGTATTGAGCCTACAACTGACCAGTCATTACAAACAGTGGAGCTAATAGCCCGGTTACATTGCAAAAGAACGAAGAAAAAGAAAAGGTACACAACCTAAACACATCTATTGATGCTCAAGATGACTCAAGGCAAGAATTGAGACGAACAAAATAAAAGATACGACACACAGACGTAACACAAAGACGGGAGACCTCTCAGTTCACAGGGAGCCAGTTTCTTCGGGTATTGTTTCCCACCCTTTCTTATTTGTGATTCTCACATCACTCGGCCCTCAGGCTCAGCTTTTCTCACAAAACCCTTTTCCTCACTGTCTCTCAGCGCACATCTCTCTATTCTTTATTCTCTCATTTTTTATCACTCCCCTGGGTGGTTGATGGATAAACAAGAAGTTGCGGGCTCTTGCCCCTAGCATTCTGCTAGATTCTCTTTCTTCTGCGCACAACTAGTGAATTCCTCCCACAGAGGAATTGCGCTACAACTGGGTGTGTAGCAAATCTGCAGCTGACATCGGTTGACGTTGCTCTGCTGGGGAGATTGGACGTGATCAGATCTGTCCAGATGAGGGAGTGTAATATCTTGCCCCATTCCAGCTCGTGCTTCACACTTGGCTTGATACCTCGTTGCTTGGAGGATGTGAGAGCTTTCTGCCCTTTGTGGTCAGCTTCAGTGGTGCCCCTTTCTGGCAGGTAGATTGCCCTTTTTGGCAAATAGAGTGCCCTTTCTAGCAAGTGTGTTGACAATGGGGAAAAAATAGAACACCTGACCCAACTGTGCCCCTAGTTCATCAATTTGACCATTTTTTGTTTTTGGCTTTCTGTTAAAACAATTTTGACCAAAATGAGAGTTAGATTAACATGCTTGTTCAATTTTCTGATTTAAAATCATGCAAGTCAGGCTATGAGCACTGAAAATTTTCCTTTTTTGGGTCCAAGAAATGGTCCAGTTTTAGAAGAATGGAATAATTTTTGAGAGAATTAGTCAACCTCATTAAAAATTCTCAAAAACTATTTTTGCAAATGGTCACTGCTCAATGAGCACAGAACCTACTCTTGAGATGCACAACCTCAGATATGAAGGAAAATTACCCCTCGCTTGAGGAAAGTTACGTGGCAACGGAAAGTTGCCCCTTGTTTGAATAACGCCACATCGCGTTGTATGGCAACGGAAAGTTGCCCCTTGTTTGAATGGCACTGCAGCGCATTGCAATCAATCATCAGGGTGATGATCACAACCGAATTCTCGGATATAGAGAAGACAAAGATGACCAGAACCATCACATGGACACAGTCGGATTTGAAGTGTTTTACGCTGGACTTCAGAGTGAAGTTGCCTACGTATCCCAAAGATGGGAATCAAGCCTTACGTAGTTCGGGGTTAAGGTACACTCGTGTATTAACCTCTCCCTTTACACTTGAACTTTTGCCAAGGCCGCCCTTCCGGGTTTTCAACCTTGCGAGCTATGTTCTTCTTTTCTTTTCAATTCTTTTTTTTTTCTTTTTTCTTTTTTCATCTTTTCCTTTCATTTTCTTCATTTTTCTTCTTTTCTTCTTCTTTTTTTTTTTTTTGCATTTTTCTTTTTGTTTTTTTGTTCTTTTTCTTCTTTTTTTCTTGCTCTAACTTTTGCCTAGGTCGCCCTTCTGGGTTTTCGGCCCAGCGAGCCTCTCAAGGGTAAAAGTGTAGCTTTGTCCATGTCAAATGGTTTTGAGATCCTGAAATCATCTAAATCCAGGAGAATGGCTGTCATTCCCTGACGATGCAGGAGTCCATCCAATGGGGGCTGAATTTGCCCCTAGTGTTGTGGATAGGAACTCAGTTGTCCTTCAACAGTATTTTCTTCTTTCCTCCCTTCTGGGATTTGGCATTCTTCCCGATCATCATTGATTTGCGGAATGATCCATCTTCGGCTCTTCGAGCACAATCGGACATTTTTCTGCCTCTACGTCGAGGAATGCTTCGAATCTGGCCACACAGGCCTCACATTGCGGTTGACCGTTGAACATTCTGAGTTAAGGCTCAAGGTCGGAAAGCAAAGGGGAGGTCGAGTCTCAAGGTTGAGAGCGATCCTAAGCTGCACAATCTCAAGAGCGATTCCACACAGGTCTTCACAGGACTGCACAAAACACACATTTTTTTTTGAAATCTTTTAAGAACGTGACTAATCGCTCGCGCGAAAGACAATGTAGAACCAATCTAGATCAAGCCAGGATCCTTCTCAGTACTCACATTAACAAACATGATTTCATTCATTGAGGGCCTAGCATGTCTCTCTTCCTCTCAGTTGATCAAATTTTGCAAAACCCGAGGAATTCTTCCCTTTTTGTTTTCACCGCAGTGTTCAAAAAGTTTTGAAAAACTTAAGTCAATGCAATAATTTCAGGGCACAAGAGAGCAGGTGGAATGCACTGTCGTTTCATTTAAATCCCGGCACAACTAGCACACGATAGAAGCAAACACAAGAGTGCGAAAATTACTGTTGTTTCATTCAGATCTGTTGGCACAACTGGCTCCTCGGCAGAAACAGACTAAAAAGAAAACGAAAAGACAAACACAAAACAAGCAAGTGATGTCCGAGGTAACACCCCCAAAATCACTAGACTCCAACAAAACAGGACTGACTCAGTACAACAAGACAGACCCAACTGACTCAGTAAGAAAAGACTGACTCTATACAAAACAACAAGACTGACTCAATACCCAAGTCAGAAAGCACAAAAACTAGTGTTTGCATATTGCTCAGAACAATGCGTGCCATTCCCACGTCTGGAATTAATCGAGCGCCACCCGCAGCTGGTTCATCCCCCGATCACATCACATTATCCCCCAAGTTCATCGTTCCAGTGCCGATAGACTTTGCTGAGCTCGGCGGGAGGATGACCCCATTGTCAAATAGATCCTGTACTTCATGGCGAAGACGGAAGCAGTTATCGGTAGTATGGCCAGTTTGCTGATGGTACGCGCACTACTGGGTAGCATCATGCGTAGCCGGAAGAGGGTTCAGGAGAGGCCGAGGCTCAAGGGGTTTGAGATGGCCTTGTTCAACAAGGATTTGGAGAGCTTTGGACAAAGGCATATAGAGGGCATGGAAGGCCCTCTGTCCTCGAGGTAGATACTTCGAGGTTTGTGGATTTTTGCTAGACGCACCAGTAAAGGGATTGGCAGACGCTGACTGGGTTTGCTGATTTCTTCCGAGCACGGGATTAGAGCTGAAAGGAACATTCTTGGTACAACGGCCCTTCTCCCGGGGCTGGGGTGATGTATATGCTGGGGTCGAAGGTGGATGGTAGTGTATAGATGAGGTTGAGATGGGGAGGTGACGAGTCAATACTAACCTGAGGTCCTTTGGGTGGAGCTAGGGTCTCTTCGTCAATAAGATCCTGAATCTTATGACGGAGACGGATGCAACGGTTCGTATTATGACCGTATTGTTGATGATAGGCACAGTATTTAGCTGGGTCATACCTTGGTGGAAGAGGATTTGGAAGGGGTTGGGGTTCTAGGAGTTCTAGGTGCCCTTCTTCTTGCAGTTTTTTCAAAGCTTGAGAGAGACTCATGTAAAGAGGATGGAATTTTCGGGCTTGGGGCCGATTTGAAGTGGCGGTTTTTTGGTCATTGAGGGAAGTGGTGATAGAGTCTACTTCTAAGCATTTCACAGCTGCACTACCATCAGTAGTAGCATTGGAACTGGGAGCAACATTTCTCTTCAACAGCTCATTATCTTCTGCAAAGATCCCTTGTCGGATGGCATCCTCAATTTGAACCCCCATTCCATGAAGGTCTGGAAAGGTAAACAGTGGTAGTACGATCATTTTCTGCAATAACGTGCCATGTAAATTCTGAACAATCATCCTGATCTGATCTTTTTCAGAAGGCCTTGTAGTCATCATTGAGGCCTTTGCTTTCCATCTCGTCACGAATTCTGAGAAACCCTCCTTTGGTTCTTGGCAGGTGACTTCGAGATCACGAGTTGTGACCTCGATCTGTGTGTTGTACGAGTATTAAGCAATAAAGGCCTCAGCCAGCTCTTCCCAGTTCCATTTCACGGAGTCCTCGAATTTCGCATACCAGATTGCGGTTATCCCAGACATGGTTCGGCCAAAGAGAGACAACTTCTGAGCTGTGGTCAAACCCATTAGCCTCAAGATATCAGAAAACAGGTGGAGGTGCACCCTTGGGTCTCCAGAGCCATCGAAGCGGTCGATATATGGCATTTTGAATCGGTCCGGCAGAGTCACGGCCGAATCGATATACCCATCCTCAATGTCTGGAATGGACTTCACACCCTGAGATTTCTTGAATAACTTTTCAAGCTTGCTTACTTTTAGTGCCGTGGGGTCCACCTCGAACTCAAAGGGAGAATCCGGTGGGTTGATCTGTGCCTTGGATAGCTGAGGTGGGATCGGGGGCGGAGCTGGCCCTGTTGGAATGTCCGTATCTTCCAGGACATTTGCTGTCTCCTCGGGTGCTGGAACTCCTGGTGGGGGAGGGGCTTGGTGCGAAGCAGATGCTCCGGTTTGCTGTTGCAGCCTGGCAATTAACTCTGCCTGTTGGGCCACTACTTCTACTTGACGTGCAGCCACTTCTGCCTGGCGGGCAGCATCTTGTTGCATAGCCTGCATGGTTTCTTGGAGCTGACGCATCATGTGCTCCATATTAACTGAAAACTGCGGATTTTACTGGACAGGTTTGTATTCCCTCTCTGAAGTGGAAGCAGATATCTCAGCCCCAACTGCGCACAGGTGAGGTGGATAATGATTGCTGAGCTGGACACTGTTGAATTGGTGATTTGTGCCCGACTGGCCTTTTTACCCTGCCTCTGGCGAAGGAACACTGATTTGCCCTTGAACTGAATCTCTGGCCTGACAAAGTCTATCAATACAAGTCCGGTGTACCCGGGGGATATTGGAACCTTCTGAAGCTATGATTCCAGGACGACCCTAGCAAAAGGGAAAACAGAGAGCATATCAGCCTAATTTCACGATAACCCATATGAGTAGAGCTGAATGACTGTGCCCCTAAAATTCTGCCCGTAAACTGATACCCTCAGGTAAACTAAATCCCAAAATACTGAACTGGTGCCCGCAGGCCTGATACCCAAACTTGCAAACTGATACATGCATTCCTGTAGAGACGCACTCTAAAAGCACACAACAAGCAAGTGAGAGCCAACACACCCCTATGTTGGGGTAGGGTTTCCCTATCCTATTTTGTCGGGAGCTAGGGTTTCACTACGCCCGCAGCGGTTTCAAACAACCTATAAACGGGTAAGCAACCTGTCCTAGTTTGGAATGGTCACTATGGATTCCAAATATGCACTAGATCGAATGGTCAAAAAGGGTGCCCCGATAAAATCGGGGTTTGTGTTCCCGTCGTGGCAGAGCCCGCAACCGGTCAGCCTTATGGCACGCTTCTCGAAGCGAGCCTCCGGCAAACCGTTCAGGAATAGCATACGGAAAACATGGTGTCCTAGGCGCACCAATGCAAATGCAATACAAAGAAATACACATAAGTGTAGTCAAAATCAGATATCATGAGTTCGAGTCAAGTTCTCTAAGTCCCCAGCAGAGTCGCCAGAATCTGTAGACGTCCCCGAACGTCCCGGGGGGAATCCCGTTCTGTTCATTTTGGTCTCACTACAGTTCAGGACTCAATGTCACGGTCCTGTATCTAATCTCGCAGAATACAATGCATGACCAATGAATCATCAAAGAGTCCAAATCCGGCAAATCATTTTTTGAAAATAGATTTTTTTGAAAGAAGTGCCAAACATGGACTGCTTCGCCAGATACAGAGTCGCCACCTAAATATTTTATTTTGGGGAATTTAGGAAACCCTGACTCGTTGCCTAAGGCCACGTGTCCGTCATCACCAAAGTTACCTCGGCTCGAGAACTTGGGTACAATTGGGGAAGGTCACTTCGTGAGCACTCCCACTCGCCTGATCAAAGATCAGCTTCTACTAACCATGATATCTAGTTTTGAAAACATTATGCGTTCTTATTCCGGTTATTAGCCTAGATTTACGATGTGATGCGCACAACATACAAATATAGACCGGATCACCTGAATTGGAACAACACATCTCATGTTTGTTTTGAAAATGGTTTGCTACTCACAAGTAGGCTTAAAATGCAGACTTTGCCACCCTCGGGTGGGCTTAGAAAACAAGACGATTTGCCACTCTCAAGTGGGCTTAAAACTCACAATTGATGAATTGTTCCAATCCAAATAACCCAACCTTCACCCACAGGCATTCAGCTGTCTTCACATGGCATAAAGCTTACCGAGTACTCCAAGCCAAAATAGAAACTACATTAGAAATCATGCATGAATCCTAAGTATACAGAAATGCTTAATGCAACACATGCAAAATGCAACTATAGTAGGCTCGGCTATTCTAAGGATGGCATGTGAAATGCTACAACTAACAAGTATTCAACTCGGAATTGAAATACAATGCAGTTAGTATAATGCGCCGAGCCCGGTGCATGCAATACAGATGAATGATGCGAACATGCAAGCATAAGTATGCTAATTGAAACATGTCCTAATCTAACCATCATAAGCGGGTAAATAAAAGGGAGAAGGACGTGGGGTTAGAAGACATACATCACACGCACGCACACTTATTACAATTACGCCCTCGCTCGGAGGGTCCGAATAAATAATACAGTCCGAATATAATAATTATAGTCTGAATAAGTACAAAACCCTAATTAATTAACAGTTTAACTAGGAACGCAAGTAAATTAGCATGCAAGCTTATGGACCGCCTCAGCTCTGTTCCGAATGATGAAAGATGCATGCTTGAGTTGCTTGGCACGGAAATCCATTGCGATGCCCCGATTTGCCTCTGTTTACACTTAATCCCGGAATGTTGTGCGAAGCTCCAGAAGGTTGTTGATTTCTGATTTGCTGCAACAGAGAGTAAGAAAGGGGCATGACAAAGTATTTTCACATATGTATGCATGACTACTCTTCAAGGAGTGTAGTCCTCGATCCTCGTGCCCCCAATCACACATCTCGATGCATGATGGCCGAAGAGTCAAATTGCACGACTCGATGTGAAATGAATGCACATATAAACACACCAAGACCTAAACTCCATCATGGGTAATCTGGAGTGTCGGGGACTGACACGTTCCGTCACTCGGAGTACGAAACGTCCCTCGTTTCCCGTGCTTGGGCTAACTCCTATCCCAAACACAATGTGACTAACATACAATCTAGCATACACAATGCTATGAAATGGCATACACGATGCTCGATGTTACATGGCACACACAATGCTCTAACATGCAACCTAGCATACGCAATGCTATGAACTGAAATGGCATACACAAGGCAAGCTAGGGGGCTCGGGTACCGAAACTAGTGAAGTGTGTTACTCTAGAGGTACCCAAAGCAATGCACCAAAAGCAAAACCAACCCCACACAGACCCTAGGCAGGTCTGAAACAGGAGTGTCGGCGACCGGGAATTGAGACACGTTCCGTCACTCAAAGTACGAAACGTCCCTCGTTTCCCGTGCTTGGGCTAACT
Organism: Camellia sinensis; assembly: GCF_004153795.1. NCBI lineage: Eukaryota > Viridiplantae > Streptophyta > Magnoliopsida > Ericales > Theaceae > Camellia > Camellia sinensis. The sequence goes on along the minus strand of NW_021027310.1, from coordinate 69,322 downwards.
CCTATCCCAAACACAATGCAAATGAGATGGCATACACAATGCGACTAACATACAACCTAGCATACACAATGCTCTAACATGCGACCTAGCATACGCAATGCTATGAACTGAAATGGCATACACAATGCAAGCTAGGGGGCTCGGGTACCGAAACTAGTGAAGTGCGTTACTCTAGAGGTACCCAAAGCAATGCACCAAAAGCAAAACCAACCCCACACAGACCCTAGGCAGGTCTGAAACAGTGGGGAAATGGCATAAAATGATGGCTCGAAATGCAACGGAATGGAGCTCATTCAATGGTCGATAAATGAGGCATACGAGCCCGACCCTCAAACGTATTTAAAGAGATGAAAAATGGCAACATGGCATTCATATAAGCTCTGAAATGTGATGAAAAATGACCCCAAGGCATAAAAATACCTCAGTATATGCATGGAATGGATTTGAAAACTCAAAGCTAAGCATGGACCTTGAACTACCAGCATGCAAAACTAACATCATTCAACCACAAGACCCAAAAACAGAGCTAGGGAAGTCCAAAATAAGCACATTATCAGTTTAAGGCATGGCCAAAATATGCTAGAATCAATGGCCTATAAAGCATGCAAAGAAAGCTAGTGAACCATGAGTTGTTCTACAACTGTATGAAGCATATGGGGGCTCACCCAACCAGACAAAAACAGAAGTATGCCATGTCAAAATATGCCCAAATAACCACTGAAACTCAGTCAATGCATGCAAAAATGATGAGCTCCTTTGGAAGGCCATGCAAGGGGTTACTCTACACCTACATGATGGACACATAAAAGGTCAAAACCACCTCTAGAAATGAGTTATGACAACCTTAAAACTCACCAAATAGGCCCTGGAATTGGTCTATGAAGCATGTAATGAAAGGTCCCTTTGAAAGGCCTTGAATAGGATTGCTCTACACATGCATCATAGACATAAAATATGTAAAAAAAAGGCTCCAGACAGAGCTAATGCAGACCATAAAACTCACAAAATAAGACCTGGAATGTGACTTCACAACATGCAAAATGGAGCTCCTTTGGAAGGCCAACAAAGCTAGTAAAGAGAATGAGGGGTGAGAGGGCCACCCCTCTATGATTTTGGATCTCAAAGATACATCAAAGCCACTGAAAATCTACTGGATTTCAGTGGTTAAGAGGCCAAAACAAGGCCAATGCAAATGCTCAAATGCATGGCTCAAAGCATTAGGAAATGAAGCATGCAAGGAAGAAGATGACACCAAACAGAAAAGTGACCTCAATCAAACTTAAAGAGGAGGTCAAACCAAGACTTTCTTCAGTTTAGGTCAAAGTCCAAAAATTCCCACAAATAGGGCTAAGTTTTGAAGCAAAATAAGCCTTAAAAGAGAGATGGAGCAAACAAGGAGGTAGATGGCCTCAAACAAAAAAGTGTCTTTAAACAAAGTTTAAGAGGGGATCAAAATAAGACACTTTTCAGTACATGCCAAAGCTCGAAAATGCTTTAAAATGGAGCTAAAGTATAGAGCAAAATAGTGCAAAAAAGGGGTAAATGAAGACTTACCCTTGTAGCACAGCAATGCTGCGACTTCTGGACCAAGAATGTGAGCTCTCAACCTCTGAAAATGACCTCCAAGGTGCTGGAATGGATGGTGGAAGTGGTAGGCTATGAGGTGTACTGTAAAATGGCCAAGAATATTAGGGTTTGGAGGCTTGAAGTATAGAGATAGAGGGAGTTGTATGTATGCTTCAGCCAAAACTTTCTAACTCCTGCAAATAGAAGAAGAGGCCTCCCTTTACAGAGAAGAAAAGCCAGAGCTTCTCTAAGAAGCTTCAAACCAAGCTCAAAGATCCTCCACACACGTGTATGGAGGATCACTTCTGAGGCTTCCGGCTGGCACAGCTGGCTTACACTCAAAGAGACCAAAAAGCAGGAAGTAGGCCGACCAGTTAAGGTGGTCGGCCGACCAGGGGTCAAAAAGGTCAAGGAGAAATGCTGGCTGGCCACCCCAGAAAGGTGGCCTCCCAGATGAGTGCAACACAGCTGTGTTGTGGAAAACCAGAAAATGTGACCCAGGAGAGAGAAAAACCAGCTTTTTAGCAAGGTTCAAAAGGGTCAAGAAGAATTACTGGTCGGCCTACCCATATTGGTGGCCTCCCATATGAGCACAACACAATGGTAGTATGAAAAACCAGAAATTGTGGCTCAAAAGTGAGAAAAATCAGCTTTCTGTCAGAAAAATCGGCTTTAAGAGAGAGAAAAAGAGAAAACTAGTTTCCATGGAAAAAAGGTGGCCTCCCACCATACTACCACCTCCCTAGCAACGAAAATAGGGTCCCTGCCAAAAATGAACCCTAACCGATGCAAAACGAGGGTTCGGGGGCCAAAACGCGCGGTCTGGGGCCCCGAAAACAGGCTGTTAAGCACCGAAGGTGGCGTACGACCATGAAGGTGGTCTCCCAGGCCACAGTGTCCCTCTAAAGAGAGGAAACAAGGTGTGTGCCAAAAACCAGAGCAAACGGAGGTAGTAAAGCAGTCCCGAACCGAGGCGCACGGCGACGGCTCAAAAAACCAGAAACTGGTCTCCAAACGGGAAAAATGGCCTATGACCACGAGACGTAGCCTACGGCCACTGAGAGATGGTCTATGAGACGTCTCTCTCCCTTCGGGAAGAGAAAACAGACAAAATAGGACCTGGTTCGCAAACTGAGGCAAAGCACAAAAAAGCCCTGAAGTTCGGAGGCAAGGCTTGCAGCCGAGACTCCGTAACCTCAGAACGAGCGCAATATGCACTATCACCGAGCGCTCAATCGGTGACGTTTGAGTCTTAAGGTCGGTCAAAAATGGGGTGTCTACAACTGTTTTGGGGATTTGGTACTGGTTGGTTTGTTTTGATGAATGGTTGTTGTTTCAATGTTTGTCTGCTGGTTGGTCTACTTGTGTTGTTTGTCTGCCTCTGTTGATTGTTTGTTCTGGTCTCGTTGGTCTCTCACCAACTTTGAGGGTGCTAGCAAATGATAGGATGAGCTAGATGGTGCCAACCTCGTTGGGATGATTTAGCCTATTGTGATGCTTTTGCACCTCCCTTTTCTTTATTGATGTAATTTGTCTTGTACCTTGTACTTGTTTATTCCATCAATAAAGTTCTTTTTTTTTTGCTAATAAAAAAAATAGAATGTTTAGATATATATATATATATATATAATATAAAAGTACCTCTTTCTTCAACTTCTTCTTGATTTGAAACCATTGTGGGTTCCACACTTTGATTTGGTTCAGATGCCATGAGATTTATGATAATTTTAACCTAAAGTTGAAAAAATAAAATAAAAAAATTAATAAATTTGGTTAGAAGAAAAACGAGAAAAAAGTTAGGAGGTCTTAACTTTAATTCCAATAAAAACTTACCAGGTTACCTTTAGCAAGAAAGAGGAGATTCAAGTCTGGAAGAAGATAACAATAAAGGACAAAAAGATGAAGGCAAATTCTCTCTTCAAAATGGGTCAGCAATTCGTATGAGAAAGTGGTGGGGTGGAGTGAGGTGGGTCTTGAAAATATGAGAGAGAAGAAAGTTGGAAGACCCATGTGAGAGTGTAAAGTCAGTTTTTTGAATGATGATAGAGAAGGAAGAGGTAAGAGGGGAGAGAGAATTTTTAATAAAGGTAAACTTTTCGTTACTTTATAGTGGATTAATTGTTAATCTTCTTTGACAACACTGCAAGAAATTCAACTTTTAGTGGCGTTTAAAAAACGCCGCTAAAAGTGCCAAAAACGCCGCCAATTTTTTTTGTGACGCTTAGCACCAAACGCCGAGGATGCGGCCGTCGCTATAGATTTATGGCGTTTTAAAAACGTCGTGATATTAGTATAGGTGGCGTTTTTAAAAAAGCTGCCAAATGTCCTCCTAAACACACGCTGATGTCACTAACGATATTTAGCGACGTTTTGGAAAAACGTCGTCATATCTTTTTAACAACATATGACCGTTAGTATGTAGGGTTTAAGAGGCGTTTGTAGAAACGCCGTCATATCCGTTTTTTCTTTTTTTTTTCTTTTTTTTTTTTTTTTTAATTGTGCTAATTTTATTTGATTGAACTAAAAAAATACCTGTAATAGCACTAATATAAAATAATAACTCCTATTCAAATAGTTGTAATAAAGCATTAATTCACTTTCTCATTCAATTAATATACAATCACCATTACCCACAAAATTAACATATCCAAAATCCAAAAATTATGTTTTAACATTAACAACAAACTAACATATATCCAAAAATCATGTCTTAACATTAACCATAAACTAACATATATCCAAAAATCATATCTTAGCATTAAAGTTGTAATCTTCACTGGTCTACATGCCTGCATCAGAACACAAACCGCAATCAGATTCACCAAAATAAGCACAAATTGAAGAATTTGTACCCAATACTTATAAACAGTACTTAAAACTTGAAGAAGCACTAACAAGAAGATTTTATCACATACCAAGAAGCACTAAATACATATAAAGAAAAAAATAAAAATAAAAACGCTATTGATTTGTATCTCTCCCAAATAAATAAATAAGTTGATTTGTAGCATGTTGTACCAATGTATGTCAAATTAGGCAAGACTTCTGAAGGGTCTTTAACATATTTTTTCTTTTAGAATGTGTATAACCTCAGATTCAAGGCCCCTGCAGACAGATTCTAGGCAAATCTCAAAAGCTCTGAACTCAAATGGCAACGGCTTTGAGTTCCCCCTACTTGACCCTTCATCTGGTGATTTAGGACTACTATCACTTGCCTCCAGTGGCGTATTAGAGGGTGATTGTTTCATAGCTTTATCGCTTCCCATGGTGGCCTTCACACAGCAACACAATCAATCATACACCTCTTTTTAAATTATATCAATCGCACGGTTGACCCTTCATCTTGTGAACTACGGTTGACAAAGAAGATAACAAACTACAAAATTCACTTTGACAAGCGCACTAATGACAGGATACAACCAATTCCTACATAAAGATTCATTGAATCAAACAGGATCAGGATGGGAAGGACCAATAGAAAGTTTGGAAGGGCACTTCCAGCAGCTAACCTCACAAGTAAGGGGAAAAAATATCAGAGTCATAGCTGAAGAAAATATAAAAAAAATCATGAGGAATGTGCTTCAAACATGTAAGAATGTAAGCAAATTTAATGTAGGAAATAACAGTGGAACTCTTTTATTGATTAAATACTTCTGTGACCCCTAAGACTCCAGAGTAACAAGTTAAATAGGTATACCAAGAAAAATTGGTACATTATGTCAGAGAAAATAACAAGTTCAAACAGAAGTATTAACTGCCAAATTGTTTAATAATTTGAGGAATCTGCTTAAACTAATTTCATACTCATATCTAATCCAAATGTTGCTTAAAGAAAACAATCCAACTAATTTGATCTCAAGCTGAAAAACATGCCCAAATCAGGACTTTTTCTTCTTTTTTCATAATCGGGTATTTGGATGGACTAGTTTACACACACCTCGACTAATCAAGTTAAAAAACATGTCAAATCAGGACTTACCTGAAACTTCAACATAAAGCTCAGCAAGAGAGCTGAAATACCAAAGAAACTGCCCAGTGACACAATTTTCTGATTTTCCAACACTGAATTCTAGCACTATGCTACCTACCAACTGCTAGGCCACAACTTTGTACTACTGCCTTTTCTTTCCCTCACAGTTCATTCAACTTCCCATGGTTGTGCATCTTAAACTACTTAAAAGGCATGTTTCAGATGTTAGAAAAAATAAAAATAAAAACACTATTGAGAAATTGCAAACCATGCTGCTTGTAGACCAGATCAACTGTGAACTCTTATCACAACAATTATCAAGTACACATCCCACCACACAAGAAAATCATGAGAGTCAATGATTTTCTTTCATGATTAGCTAAAATACTAATACATTTAATGGTAACCTACAGAAATCAAATAAATTTCAAATACTCACAGACTAACCAGCAAAGAGACATAAACACAATGTAACAATGAGATGATGTAATAAATGTCTGTTACCTCCGTTTTCTATCATCATCTAGAGGCACTGAATTGCTCATTTCCTTTCTAGCACGCTTGTCAGGCAGGGTTTGCTTATGTTCACTATCAGATGTGTCCTCGTTCCTAGAATCTTTGCTAATCAAGGCATACAACCTCTCTCCCAAGGAAGCCCTATTCGCATTGGTGGTAGACTTTCCAACTTTTGTTGCAGCAGTGTTGTTCAAAGGCCTTCTGGATGTATCTGCCAGTTTTTGTTTCTTTGAAGTATCAAGACCAGTCGATAATCTCACCTTTTTTTCAAAAGAATTGCCCTCTTTGATTTTTGAAGACAAATCAACCCCTTTCTACACTTTCTCAAGAGTTCTCTTTCTGGGAGCATCTTGTGAGGCCAGACTTCTCTCCTTCTGTAGAACTTTAACTTTGCTTGACAGTTGTTGTGATGTTTGTTTTTTCTTTTGTTGTCCATCATCTGGGAACTTTATGTGGTTTCTATCCGGAGTACAAAATTCATCATCAATCAGATGTTCTCTGTAAAAAAGAGAAAAGGTCAGTGAATATTTTGCAAGCTACTATGAAGAAGATCAAGAAGAGCGCTAGAAACAAAAGGTGGAGAAGATCAAGAAGAGCTGCTAGAAACAAAAGAGCACTTACAAGCAATATATCAAAATACGATTTGGAATAAAACCTTCCCAAGCCCTTTGTACGATGCCCTGATCCTCATCATCTTCAAAAACAATCTTCCTAATCAAAGTAAAGCAAGCATCAACAGCTACGAAATAGTAGCTAAATTTATACAAGAAGATTTCATGATGACGTTCAAAAATAAAATAAAAAAATGGACACAGTTAAGCAGTACGTAGGCAAGCATTTTTTGTGGAATGACTTGGGACAGCGCCTGCATGTAGCAAATTGCAAATCAGGATCCATCTTATTTTCACCCAGTTTGCAGACCGAGCATTTATGAATAGGACATGTGAAAGATTCCTCAGCATCAATCTTTTTCTGAAGCTCTTCTGCCTCAGCAGCACTCCCATGATGGAGCAGTTTTGCAACACAATGTGGATGGTAAAAACAGCCACATGTTGCAGAAACACAGGGAAAGACCTGAAAAGCATTTAGCAGGCAGAAATTTGAGCAATTCAGATGCAGATCCACTCACTGTTCACAATGAAGTGAAGATCACCAAGTAACACAGCTATTTCCAGAAATGTGAATTGACATTCCAATAGATTCACCTCAACCATAAATTGTAATCAATTGTTATCACATGGGCATAAAAGAAGAGAGATGTGTGCCAAAAAAAAGGAAATAGTAAGATCTGTAAAAATCCAAAGCTACTAAGAAGAAGCAGACGAAGAGGAAAGAATAACAGCTGCAAGGTTTCTCTCTATGAAGTTAAAAAATATGCAAGAACATAACTGAGGCAGAAGATTGAAGGAAGGGGAAAGGAATTTCCTTAAAAAATAAATTGAAATAAGAAAATTTAGCAGGATATACAAGGAACAAGAAAGAAAAAACAAAGACGGAATCCAGAATATAAAGGGCCAGGCCAAACTATCCTAAAGCCTTCTAGACACCATAATAAAATTCAAACTATCAGATCAGAGAAGCCACAGATAAGGCCCGGTAGGAGTAGAGATAAAGATGGGAGGGAGGGGAATTATGCGAACATAGCATTGTACCATTGTCCAATATAACTTCTCACTAAACATCTCTAGGGATCACTTGACTAATTTGTAAGGTAGAATAATTACTTATCTCACTTTCAAAAATATCAGTTGAAAATTATTCCATTCCTGTAAATAAAAAGAATAATTACTAATTTCTAATTTCTATCATCCTCATTAACGGTATTAACGGTAAATAAAAAGAAATGTGATTTTGGTGGGTATAGAGATGTTGTGTAAGCCTCATTAACTTCAAGCCAAATTGAGTACAAAATATTGTCAAATTTTAACAGTTCCAATAACAATTGCATTACAGCATTTTCTCTTGTCCTGCTCCAACTTAGCAAGAATTAGAGCAGCTACATTAGATACTAAAATATGAACAAAATATCTCTTCTGCTTCAAACCAAATAATCATCAAGACAGTTAATCCCAAGGGAGCCCTTTCCAATTGCATGAAGGAAAACTGAATTTAGATTTTTTGAGAGAGAGAGAGATAGAGAGAGAGAAGTCAACAATAATTAAGATTAGTGTAATGCTATATAAAAAAAAAATTATATATTAAAAAAATCATAAAAGATAAGTATTTTTTCAATTGAAATCATTTATAAATATCATGAAAATTACATTAAACTGAATCATCTGTGAGCCCAATACCATCATAGCCTCAATACAATAAAGAACCCTAATAGTAATAAGAAATAAAATAAAAATCTTTTTGACTTTGACAGTAATTAATATCCTTATAAATCTTGATAGTCACAGTAAATAGAATCCAAAGGATTTTAATGAAGGGTCATGCCATAAACAGATCGAAGTGTGGATCTCATTATTTTTCACAAATCGAAGTGTAATGTTCACACTCCAAAAGTGTGCGAACTAAATCAGACTCGTGCCTTTCGGCACCTCTCAATCAAGGGCAACACAGCGTTTGTTGTTACACTACAATCCCAAAATGTTTTGGCAGAAAATATTTTTAAAAAAAAATCAAAAATTTAGTTGGAAAATATTTTTGTGTCCAACAAAATATAAGTTAATTTTAATGAACTTAAGTGGAAATTATTTTTGGCATTAAACGAAAAAGCCATCACCCCCACCAAAACCCAACCACCGCCACCATGACTGTCATAAAATATTTTTAATGGAAAACATTTTACCAAAAAATATTTTTCTGCCAAAACAAACAGTGTAAATGTGATATGGAGAGAGAAATGACCACAAAAACCCTAAAACATAAATCTTTCCACCATTCCTGGTTAACCAATGTATAGACAAAACTACACATTGATCAACCAGGGCATTTGGCCGAGTGGTTGTGTAACACCTTTTGTGTGTGAAGTCTCAGGTTCAACTCTTATAGAATGAATTTGCAAAGAAAAAGGGGAGGGGGGGAATGTCTAACTGACCTCTTCCTGAGTGATCAGTTGGCTTGCATTGTATTATGCAACCACGGCTTTCAGTGTTTCATGAACTATAGAAGGCAACACTCTCTCATTGTAGTTTTCACCAAGAGTGCAGTAGATTGTTGGCAACTGATCTGGCACAGGGCGTGTAAGGACACGAAAAGCTATCTTAACCTATTCAGCACAAATAACAGGAATTAAATACCAGGATAATTAAAGACAATCGACCTCCTAGCATATAGCAATGCTAAATAAATATTAGTGCAAATAATAAAGCCCAGATCGAATAACAAGAAACAAATCTACAAAAGGGATTTAGAAAGGTCAGAATGTTTCCATAAATTAACCTCCTTAACTACCATATAAAAGTGAAACCTTATTTCGAGGCACGTAATTCTTTTTATCCAGGCTTCAATCAAGAGTCCATATCTGGAAAAAGTCACTAAAATAAACTAGCAAATTTTGTTGCCATTTTATTTTGTGCATGATAAATATAAGAAAATCTGTAAAACAAACTTACCATTTGGAGATCGTGACTCCCCGAAGAGCTCTCAACAAGATTGGGACGTGCACGAACATCATAAACAATAGGCCTTTCACACCAGGGAATCATCAAATGTGTTCGTTCAGGATAAACCTAGACACATTTTATGTTAGTGCAAGCACAAAATGATTCTGTTTGTCATAATGAATTTAGATAGAACGCAAGTAAACAGAGATACTGATTCTATATCACTGAATAAGTAACCCTTTCATAGTTAATAATATAATAAAATAAAACGTAAGTGGATATAAAATAAAAATGAAATCATGCTTCTCCATTTTATGTGATACCTTGCTAAAATGCTAACTTCAAAATACACAAACCCGTCATAGGTAATTAAAATAGCCTTTGGCTCATGCCTAAAAGTGCAATCATCAAATGGGAGATGAACCTCATGTGCCAAAACAAGGTTGTACATCTTGACGTTCTTATATTACACCAACAAACAAAGGAGAATCTTATTACAAATTGAGACTTAATTAAATGTTATGAGCATAGTCGTCAAATCGAGATTTGAAACATGAATTGAAATGCCTTGTATTGAATCACAAATCGAATAATTACTAATTTCTAATTTGTAAGTTTGACATAATTATATCAAGTGCCCTTAAGATTTTAATTCACATAAAACTTAGCCCATTTTTGTTAGTAATTTCCATGTACTCTATCTAGTCATTTGTTGGTTGATATAATCTAGTAAGTAAAAAAATAAAAGTTTTGGTCAAACTGCTCAACAAGCATGCACCTGATTTGTATCCTAGTTCATGTTGGATTACGTAGCTTAATAAACATATTTTACTCATATCACTAGAGTTTTTTTATTTTGCAAATGTAATTATAACTAAGGTAGGAAAAACAATTTTATAATTTAAATAGACAATTACCTATCAAAACAAATATTTAAATAGATGACAAATCGACATATTTTGTTGAGGATGACTCTGTTGTCTGTTAGGTTCAGGATAATGACCAAGGTCTCTGTGTTAGATGTTACAATGCATGGTGATGCCCTAGTGAAGCCATTGCAAACTGATATTGAATGATTATATTCTCTTTAGCTCAAGTCTTCAAAGCCACAAAGATTGTGCTGTTCAAGATAAAAACAACTGAGGTAGGTTGAAACTACTGAGCTAAAATGAGTCTAAAAAAATTGAATGCATTTGGGTCAAGGTTTCATCAAGTTACTCAACAAATGGATACTTCAGGAAAGATGGAATTCTTAACCATAAGGTAGTTTTGGGGTGATGAGGCATTTGTTAACTGAGGGTTATTGTGCACTTGACCACCTCCTCACAAATTGGCCTAAACTACTGAGTTTTAACCTAGAGGACGTAGTTGTCCTACTGGTGGAGATGATACTGAAGCTATTGTAAATACTTTCCTACTTTTTCTCACCAACCAAACACAAAACACAAAAATAAAATAGCAAAAAACAGCAGCTAACAAGACAGCTGTGCTAGAGAAGCACTAATGCAACAGTAGATACACCAATGTAACAGCATACTAGAACACATATACAGCAAAACAGAGCAAAGGTACACCAGAGCCGCACACAGATACAGAGGCACCAGATGAGCAAGAGGCACCAGATTAGCAAAGTGCACCAGATTAGAAGATTAGCATAAAATATAACTCCAAATTTTCCATCATGTTTATATAGCTTTTTGTAGATGATTTCTATGAAATCTTGAAAATGAAACTTTCTAT
>NW_021027310.1:31131-56110 GCF_004153795.1 Camellia sinensis | reverse complement strand
AAAACTTCACTCTTTTGTCTCGTGAAATACACCCAAGTCATTCTAGTAAAATCATCAACAAAGATAATAAAGTATTTGTTACCTCCATGAGTTGGTGTATCCATAGGTCCGCACACATCGGTATGGACAAGCTCCAATGGTGCTTTAGCTCTCCATGCTTTCTCCTTTGGAAATGACTCCCGGTGATGCTTTCCAAGTGCACAACCTTCACAAATATGTTGCACTTCATGAATGGTTAGCAACCTAAAAACCATATTCTTTTGTTGTAGATGCTTCAGGCTTTGAAAATTCAAGTGCCCAAATCTTCTATGCCCAAGCCATGAATTATCAATCACATCCATCTTCAAAGCCGTATTTTTGCTATATCGGAAAATGAGAGGAAAACTTCTTTTCTTCTCCATCTTGATTTTTGTTACAACTTGGCTTTTTCCCCCTTTGTCAAAAATTTTGCAAAAATCGTCTTCAAAGTGAACAAGATATCCACGCTCCATAAGTTGTCCAACACTTAGCAAATTTTGCTCTAAGTCTGGAACTAAGAGAACATCGAAAATGAATCTTGTACCCATCTTGGTTTCTATAGCAATAGTACATTTTCCTTTTGTTTAGACTAAGGCACCATTCTCCATTTTTACTTGAGGACTGGAGGAAGCATCCATTTTTACAAAAATGCTTTCATCTCCTGTCATGTGATTGCTACATCCGCTATCAAGAAACCATACATCCTTGTTTTGATCCGATTCCTTGTGACAAGCATAGAACATGTGCCCTTCACTTTCTTGCTCCTCAGAAAAATTAGCTTGTTGAGTGCTCTTGACTAGGCAATCCTTCTTGACATGCCCAAATTTGTTGCAATTGTAACATTTTGGCTTTCCTCGAAACCAACAATCTTTATCAACATGATTGCTTCGGTTGCAAATTCCACACTTTTGTTGAGTGGACTCTTCATTTTCCTTTCTTTGAAAATTAGACCTTCCTCTTCCTCTTGCATTTCTTACTCTTCCGGTTGCATTTTTTCCTCCTCCTCTTCCTCTTCCTTGGGAATTAGAGGTACTAACATTGAGCTTGGATTGAAAGGCACTTTCAATTGACTTTTCAGATTGCCTACTCAAACTTTGCTCAAATGTTTTAATTGAACCCATCAAATCTTCAATATTCAAATCAGCAAGATCTTTAGTTTCTTCAATGACAGCAGCAATGGGATTGTATTTCTCCGGTAAACTTATCAAAATTTTCTCAACAACTCTTTGATTAGTAATATTATCCCGATAAATTTTCATTTGGTTTATAAGTTCCATAACCCTAGAAAAATAATCCTTCAACAATTCCATATCCTTCATCTTTAAATTTTCAAAATCTCTTTTCAATGACTGAAGTTTGATGGTTCTTACCTTCAAGTTGCCTCTATACTCTTTCTGAAGAATATCCCATGCCTCCAATAAAAGAGAGAGCCTTTGAATCCTTCTTCCTTTGCTCTTTTAATTGGTTCTTTTACGGATTTGTCAAAGCTTCTTCATCTTTAGGTTCCTCGAACCCATTCTCAACAAGATCCCAAAGCTCCGTATAGACAAAAATAGTTCTCATTTTCACATACCAAAAATCAAAATTTTCACCATTAAAGATAGGAGTGGATACATTTTGGTTGATGAGATTCGCTATGGACGTCGGTTTGTTCTTCTTCGGGGCTTGTTTTCCCGTATCCGATCTCTACACCCAGCTTGCTCTTGACCGAACCAAAGCTCTGATACCACTTATGTTAGCTTTTAATAAAACTCTCTTTAGAATGAACTATATTTTGTATTGAATTTTTATCACTTATTGATTCATATATATTTCCCATAGGCTTACATCCTTTTATATAGAGAAGGTTATACATAAGTTCAATGAATAAGATCCATGAACCTAAACAACCTTGTAATTAATTAGGTACATGAATATAATCTAGACAATGTACTTAATAAATATAAAATACATGAATATAAAAATACATGAATACAAAGAATGTATGAACTCAATGTATCCAATGCATGCAATGTATCCAATGTATCTAATGTAAATATGGCATTAATTTTAACAGAGAGGAGCTAGATTTGGAGGCAATTTTGGGAGTCTGTCAATGTTTTTAGGAGTGGATATAAAGGAGACTGTGTGACCCTTTCGGGCTATGAGCTTGGAGAGTTCTAAGAAAGAATCATGTGACCAAAGCTAACCATGGGAGCATTACTATGTGTAGCTTTTGATCTTTGCTCATGGATGGGTTACTTGTGGAGTCCATGGTTAGAACTTTTAATGTTTCCCGTTCGAATTCTCCTATATAGAAAATGGAATGCACTGACTGACTGGCAGTTAGGAGATTGACTGGGGTTGATTAGAACATCGATGCCATCTATTAACAAAACAAATTTTTATTGATTTTTAACATTTCTTTTTTGGCTTTGGTTTTTGTTTCTTCTTTCTATTTGGTTTAACTCACTTTACTGAAAATTAAAATTTTCATTTTTTGTGTTTTTTTATTTTAATAATTTTTTAATAGTTTACGTAATTTTTTTATTTTTTAGATACACATAATCTAGATATATTTAAAAAATATAAAATTTGTACGAAAGTCTTTACAAAATTTATTGAATACAATAAAATATGAAAATATATTGATTTTTCATATTTTGTTTGTAATTTTTATATTTGATGATTTTTTTTTTAAAAAAAAAATAAATATTATTTTTTAAGTGTATCAAGATTAAGTAAATCTAAAAAATTAATAAAGTTGATTAAAATATTTTAAAAAATCACTAAAAATAAAAAAAAAAATACAAATTAAAAATTCAGAGAAACTATGGATCATTACATTTCAAACAAATACATTTATTATTGAATGATAAATATTTAGTAGGGTATTATTGGGTTTGGTGGGATTACAATTTATTTTTTTAGATTTTATGTGTAGATCATTAAAAAAATAGATTAATTTGATAATCATAACTATATTATTTTATTATATTTGTTTTTCAAAAAATTGTTGGAACATAAGTTCGATAGCCACCACCTTAGCCACCGAAAGCCACCCTAGCCGCCGAAAAAATCTGTGATCAAAGATTTGTTAAAGCATGGAAAGTCAAGATTTGTAGGCTTAAAATCAAAATAAGATTGTATTGTTATGCCTTTACATTATTAGTTTTATCTATATATAGCTATTGTATTATGAGAGTTCAGTGTGTGGGAGAGAGAAAGAAAAGAGTGTAAGAGTTAGACAGACATAGAGTGTGTTTCTCCTCATTCTATAATTTTCTCAAGAAAAGTCTATTTGTTTGTCTCTAAATTTATTTCTCTGAATTTTATTTCTAGTTACCATAAGTAGTTTGAACTCTCTCTTTCACCAATAGTGGTATCAGAGCCGAAGGTAGCTTGAATTTGCTGACATTCTGCAAAATTTTTAAGAACAAAGCATTATTGCAAAATTTTTCCAGAAATCAAAGTGGTCGAAATCCACTTTTGATCACATCAACTTGAATCTCCCGACGAGACGAGCACAACCGTGAAAATCGCGTCGAAAATGGATCTCAAACGACTCTGCATGCGCCGTACGCGCCACTGATGCCGTTCTCGCACGCTTCCGCTCTCTCACGCGCTGCCAAAGGAAGAAGATGACGAAGACCGAGTGAAGAAGAGTTAAGTTAAATAATATAACTTGAGACTTAAGAACAGAGGAATTTGTTTGGCTAAGTGGTTGATTCTCACTTCTAAATTCCAAGGGCCAGCGTTCGGAACTCGGCAGCGCCAATGTTCGAAACTCGACAGCAGCACTTCAAAATTAGTTTTTTGTTTTGATAAGCAATTAAAGTCGAGCCGCGCTGCCAAGCCAAAGACCGAGTCAAGCCGAGCCCCAAGCCAAGCTGAGCCGCATGCCGAGCCGTTAAGCTCAGCCGTAGACCGAACCGCGCCGCCAAGCTGCAGACTGAGCCGAGCCGCCAAGCTACTGACATTACGCTGACTTCATCTGATCCGAAAAATTATCCGATGCTTCTCAGAAGTCCCAGATTCCGTCGATTTGAGCCGTTCAATTAACTTTTGCTAGATCTAAGCCATTTGAAGTCCATTTTTTGTGATCCAATAGTGCTTTTGTCATGACCTGAACCCGCCCCTATAGATTAAGGTCATAACCGGCTAGTAATCAAGTGATTATCTACGGCCTCAAACCAAAAAAAAGATATTCCATCAGAGTTAAGGGGCCAAATGGAAGCAAGTTTAAAAATTTTGTCCAATGAGCTATGCTTACATGGCATATCAAAACATTTCACATATACTTAATAATAACTCACACCACATATCAGAAGTTAACATCTTGTATACTTAGGATTATTCAAATATATAGTCAGCCATGCCAAAAGCTTATACACATAAATGGTCTATCATGACCAATAGAAGTAGCAAAAGAAATACAAAAGATCATAAACAAAGCCTCTTGCGTGAGGCACCTGGGCTGACTTCACAAAACTCGGGTTCCTTTCTTAAATTCCACTAAGGCTGGGGTTGAACGTCCCTTTGCTCACCTACATACATATAGATAAGAGTGAGCTAACGCCCAGTGAATAATATCAAAATAAATAGGTTAATGAATGGGGTTCGTTCATAAATGAATCATACTTATAATGTACACATTTGAACCATTATTGTCATTCACACCAGATTTACGAATCTCAACAAAGCAAAGCGACCTTGGGTCCAACACATCATATCCATATGTAAAACGACCTCAGGTCCAATTCTTATATAAAACAATATGACCTCGGGTTCATCTACACGAAACGACCTTTGTTCCAGCCAACTCTTTATTCAAAACGACCTTTGGTCCGATTCAAACATGCCAAACGGCCTTGAGCCTAATTCAAATATATCAGGCGTATCGAATGGCCTCGAGCCCATTCTCTTTATATTCATATCCATGCGTATTTCATATTCATGATCATGATCCTTTTCATTCAAACGGCCTTTGGCCCAACACGGTATTCAAACATATCGAATGACATATTCAAACGGCCTTTGGCCCATCTTTGCATTCATGTCTAACGGCCTTTGGCCCAATCGTTCATATCCGACAGCCTTTGGCCCAATCGTTCATGTCCAACGGCCTTTGGCTCAATCATCATGCCCGACGACCTTTGGCCCAGTCATTCATGTCCAACGGCCTTTGGCTCAATCGTTCATGTACAACGGCCTTTGGCCCAATTATTCAAGTCTAACGGCCTTTAGCCCAATCGTTCATGTACAACGGCCTTTGGCCCAATTATTCATGTCTAACGGCCTTTAGCCCAATCGTTCATGTCAAACAGCCTTACGCCCAATTCAGATATATCAAACATATCAATGGCAAACGGCAAACGAAAAACGACCTTTGGCCCAATTCAAATATATTAAGCATATCAAACGGCCTTATACAAAATTAGGCACATAGAATACTCATTCATATTTCAAATCAACAAATCCATGAAGCTTAAATAGAAGTAGCATTCGGAAAGTAACATACTTGAAAATATCTTTACTAAGATATTACTCACAATGTTCTGCCGGTGGATTTGCCCTTGAGCTCGACCCTACACATTGTATAACACATATGGGTCACAAACGATTCAATCTGTTCTTAACTTATGCATTCCTCTTAGGCCTCTTTATTATCTTCTTAATCCATTTACAAAGTTCAATGCATGCCTAAGAGTGCTCAGAAATGGAAGAGAACGGAAAATGAAACACAAAACATCTTTACAAACTTTCTGAAACAGGGCTCCCTGCTCGAGCGAACCTATTGGGTCTGCAAAAATATTGGTTGCCCCATTTTTATGCTTGAGCGTGACTTCGGACATATAAACAATATAAATACCTAGGATGATGGTCACAGTATTCTGAGTGCTTTCAGGGACGAGTGCAATTACTCTATCTTGATTAGCAATTCTTACTATTGGTACGAATCCAACTGAGGCAGAGGATCTATTCACATTTTGTTCAGTCCGAGGACAGTCCCTACCAAATGGTCCATTTTACCACACCTATAACAAGCCCCAGAAATTCAATAACAAACTCCTCTGTGTTTTTTACCACATTCATTACATGTCGGTGCTGTATTCCTTATAGAGTTTGAAGTGCGCGATGATCCCATATTTTGCTTTTTAAATGACCTCTTCTTTGAGAAAAAGCCTTGTCTCTTGCTTTTCTATTCAGAAGATCGGTTCATGTTAGCTTCAATCATCAGTGTTCGGTCTAGCACCTCAACATATTTTGTGACTTCCAACACATTCACTTGATGCTCTTGTGCTAGTGGTGGCAAAGGTTCTTGCCGTAGCGGCAACTGATGTTATTGTCTTAAGATCTCTGTCATTTCTTGTACTATTCTTTCCTGTCTATCAAGTCGGGCTGTGAAAGAGTCTGTCAACTTGTATGCCCTTACTTTATCCATGTTCTGCCCAAACTCTTATTAAGCCATGCCAAATACTGGAATGCTCAATATAGAAATAAACACAGAAACACATAAGTACATTTGCACATAGGCACATTGTTATATTCTCATTTTACATGTCGTCAAGACACAATTAATCACATACATAACAGATGATTGCATACTTATCAGATATCGTGTGATGAACACTTACTAAGTAATTATACACTTAAACCATATTCATATTCCACATAGACACCCATTTGCAGAATCGAATGCACATAAGTAACTTTTCATGATTCGCATGTTTATGTACGTGCATTATAACAAAACAAAACTTGTTGTACACATCAGTGCAATAATTCATATCTCATATAATCACATGTTCTCAATGCTTACATCATGTACTTATTATATGGATGCACCTTAAGTCTTTTCTAGACACCTTATGGCTCATTTGGACAAGTGTGTGAGTTATTAACTTGTGCTCTGATACCACTCTGTCATGACCGGAACCCGCCCCTATGGATTAAGGTCATAACCGGCCAGTAATCAAGGGATTACCTACGGCCTCAAACCAAAACAAAAGATATTTCATCAGAGTTAAGAGGCCAAACGGAAGCAAGCTTAAAAATTTTGTCCAATGAGCTATGCTTACATGGCATATCAAAACATTTCACATATACTTAATAATAACTCATACCACATATCAGTAGTTAACATCCTGTATACCCAGGATCATTCAAACACATAGTCAGCCATGCCAAAAGCTTATACACATAAATGGTCTATCATGACCAATAGAAGTAGCAAAAGAAATACAGAAGATCATAAACAAAGCCTCTTGCGTGAGGCACCTGGGCTAACTTCACAAAACTCGAGTTCCTTTCTTAAATTCCACTAAGGCTGGGGTTGAACGTCCCTTTGCTCACCTACATTCATATAGATAAGAGTTACCTAACGCCCAGTGAATAATATCAAAATAAAGAGGTTAATGAATGAGGTTCGTTCATAAATGAATCATACTTATAATATACACATTTGAACCACTATTCTCATTCACAGCAGATTTACGAATCTCAACAAAGCAAAGCGACCTTGGGTCCAACACATCATATCCATATGCAAAACGACCTTAGGTCCAATTCTTATATAAAACAATACGACCTTGGGTTCATCTATACGAAACGACCTTTGGTCAAGCCAACTCTTTATTCAAAACGACCTTTGGTCCGATTCAAACATGTCAAACGGCCTCGGGCCCAATTCAAATATATCAGGCGTATCGAACGGCCTCGGGCCCATTCTTTATATTCATATCCATGCGTATTTCATATTCATGATCATGATCCTTTTCATTCAAACAGCCTTTGGCCCAACACGGTATTCAAACATATCGAATGACATATTCAAATGGCCTTTGGCCCATCTTTGCATTCATATCTAACGACCTTTGGCCTAATCGTTCATATCCGACGGCCTTTGGCCCAATCATTCATGTCCAACGTCCTTTGGCCCAATCGTTCATGTCCGACAGCCCAATCGTTCATGTCCGACGGCCTTTGGCTTAATCGTTCATGTCCGACGACCTTTGGCCCAATCATTCATGTCTGACGGCCTTTGGCCCAATCATTCATGTCAAACGGCCTTAGGCCCAATTCAGATATATAAAACATATCAACAGGAAACGGCAAACGGCCTTTGGCCCAATTCAGATATATTAAACGTGTCAAACGGCCTTATACAAAATTAGGCACCTAGAATACTCATTCATATTTCAAATCAACAAATCCATAAACCTCATACAGAAGTAGCATTTGAAAAGTAACATATTTGAAAATATCTTTACTAAGATATTACTCATAGTGTTTTGCCGATGGATTTGCCCTTGAGCTCGACCCTACACATTGTATAACACATATGGGTCACAAACGATTCAATCCGTTCTTAACTTATGCATTCTTCTTCGGCCTCTTTATTATCTTCTTAATCCATTTACAATGTTCAATGCATGCCTAAGAGTGCTCAGAAATAGAAGAGAACGGAAAATGAAACACAAAACATCTTTACAAACTTTCTAAAATAGGGCTCCCCACTCGAGCGTGGTTTTAGCCACTCGAGCGGACCCATTGGGTCTGCAAAAATACTGGTTGCCTCATTTTTACGCTCGAGCATGACTTCGGACGCTCGACACACTTGAGACGCTCGAGCTGAGAGTCAAACTACATGACTCCCCGCTCGAGCGTGAATCTCCCAGCTCGAGTGGATGTCCATGTCTGCAAAAGTTCTGGGAACTAGCATTTCACGCTCAAGCGGCGCTTTCCCCGCTCAAGCGGGCATGCCGAATTCTAAAATTTCCAACAACTAGTTTGAGCTTCAAACTTGCATTCAAATTAACATAGCTTGCATTTTATAACCCATAACTCTCATATACAAGTACTAACATGCTACAAACACCAATTTACTACATTATGAAGCTCAAATCTTATGAATCAATCACATGCAAACCCAAATTATACCAAACTTACTTCCAATACATTAAATTCATGCATTTAAACTTCATATCTTCATCAATCATGCATGCATGTCAATTCTTGACTCCATTTCTATTTCAAATGGTACAAATGTTGCTTGTGACCATGAAACTCAACAAAACTATGCTTGCATGTATGATTCAACACTTAATTTTTCATATTCAACTTCTTACATGCTTGATTATGCAATTTCATGGCAATTCTATGCATGCATGTGCATATAAACTTCAATCTCATCATAATCAACACCATTCATGTTCTTGATTACCATTTAACCTTGAATTCACAAAATCACAAACTCAAACTCATAAATTTACTCACCTAGGAGCTTTAATCTTCACAAATTCTTGTTAATTCTTGAGTGTAGCTTCCCAATCCACAATCTTTGAGTCAAAATGCACAATTCTCCCTCTTTCTCTCTCTAGAATTGACACACTCTCTCTCTAGAGAGCAAATTCAGATTTTAAGCTCAAACATATGGTGAGTTTAAGTATATAAGGGCCTATTTATAGGCTCATCTAATTAGACTTGATTAAGGCTAATTAATTGTACCCAATTCAATTAGTTTAATCTAATTATTTTGATCCAAACCAATTTCTAATTAAATTTCACCATAGGCTATAAAATTAGGCCAACCACAATGACGTAGTCAATTTCGGTTTCTGTGGCCAATAAGGCCTTCAATTTTTAGTTCAAAGCACAGATTCTAACAGATTTTCCTATGGTGAATAGATACAAAGCCAAAACTACATATAATCATGCAATTAACACCCAAATTCGGATTAAGCACATAATTACAAACATAAGCATGATTAATTAACATAGTACAGGGCAGGGTTATCACAGCTTTCCAATTATTTGGAATATTCCGAGCACATCTGTACGGTCAGAATTTGTAAATTCTGTCTTGAAAATTTGTAGTTTTTTAAAGAAAACCAATGGCCAACACAAACAACTTCTTTCAACCCAAGTTTCCAAAACTCAACAAGGGGAACTATGAAAATTGGAGTATTCAAATGTAAGTCCTACTAGCCTCACAAGATTTGTGGAAGTTAGTGGATCAAGGATATGACGAGCCAGCTACTCTCGAAGATGAAGGAAATTTAAATAAAGCTTAGAAGACGACATTAAAAGATTCAAGGAAGAGAGATAAAAAGGCCTTGTATCTACTCTATCAAGGCATTGATGAGTCAAGCTTTGAGAAGATTTCAGGAGCAACAACCTCTAAAGAGGCATGGAGTATTCTTCGCAATTCACACCGTGGAATTGAGATGACAATCAGAGTTTGACTCCAGGTGTTACGTGGCGAACTCGAAATGTTGCACATGAATGAGAATGAGTCAATTTCTGAGTACTTTAACAGAACATTGATCATTGTTAATTAGATGAGAAGATATGGAGAGAAGATGAAATCTCTTCAAGTGTTAGAGAAGATTCTACGATCAATTAGTCCCAAGTTCGAGCACGTGGTTATAGCAATAGAAGAATCCAAGGATCTCAGTGCCATGACCACTGATGAGCTGATGGGCACACTTGAGATTCATGAACAAAGGATCAACAAGAAGACTCCCTCAAGTTCTCTAGAGCAAGCTCTTCAATCAAAGCTGTTTTTCAGAGATGACAGAAACGAGCAAGGGGGAACATCACAAAGAAACCGAGGAAAAGGTCGTGGTTACAATAATCGAAGTTCTAGTTTTCGAGGAAGAGGTCCAGCCACAGGAGGAAGAAGTCAACCACACTTTGCTCTAAGAGGAAGAGCAAGAGGTAGAGGAGGTGGTTACAACAACTGAACAGGAGTTGACAAAAGCAATGTTCAGTGCTACCAGTGCCATAAGTTTGGGCATTACAGCAATGAATACAGAAGTAGAGCAACCACAGAACCTAGAGAGCAAGCAAATTTTTTCGAGCAGGAAACAAACAAAGTTGGTCCTACAGTCCTGTTTGTCCACCATGGAGACACTGAAAACCAAAACAATGTTTGGTATCTAGATTCGGGAGCCAATAATCACATGTGTGGTAAAAGAGAGTCGTTCGTTGAGCTTGACGAGACTGTACAAGCACAAGTCTCATTTGGTGATTCTTCAAAGACTCCAGTGAAAGGAAGAGGTAATATTCTGATCAAGCTCAAGAATAGAGATCATGATTACATCTCCAGCGTTTATTATGTTCCTTCCATGAAGAACAACATTTTGAGTATGGGACAACTCCTAGAGAAAGGATATGACATCAGCATGAAAGATTGTCATCTTACCATCAAAGACAATCATGGTAATTTCATCGTTCGAGTGAGAATGTCCAAGAATCAGATGTTTGCATTGAACATCCAACATGATGTTGCGAAGTGTTTAAGTGCCATTATCAAAGACAAAGACTAGTTATGGCATTTGAGGTTTGGACATCTTAACTTTGGAAGCTTAAAGCTGTTGTCAAGCAAGAATATGGTGAAAGGGTTCCCTCATATTGTTCATATTAATGAGGCCTGTGAAAGCTGCATTCTTGGCAAGGATCACAGAACTAGCTTTGCCAAAGAAGTGAAGTGGAGAGCAACAAAGCCGCTGAAGCTAGTGCACACTGATGTCTGTGGTCCATTGAAGCCAATGTCAAATGGACAAAATAAATATTTTCTCACCTTCATTGATAATTATAACCGGAAGATATGGGTGTATTTTCTTAAAAGAAAGTCGGAGGTGTTTAGTATCTTCAAAGAATTCAAAGCTTTTGTAGAGAAGCAAAGCGGCTACTACATCAAGACATTGCGATTAGATCAAGGTGGAGAATATACATCAGATGCTTTCGAGAATTATTGCAAAGAGCATAGAATCAAGCATCAAACAACACCATCCTATGCGCCATAGCAGAATGGTGTTGTTGAAAGGAAGAATTGTACAATCTTAGATATGGCAAGCAGCATGTTGAAAGGAAAGGGACTACCCAAACAATTTTGGACTGAAGCCGTATTATGTGCTGTTTATCTACTGAATAGATGTCCAACCAGGAGCCTTCATTCTATGACTCCAAAAGAAGCTTGGAGTTCACATAAGCCAAGTGTCAACCATCTCAGAATATTTGGGTGTGTTGCGTACACCAAGATTCCAGAAACAAGAAGAACCAAGCTCGATAATAAAGGAGAAAAATGTGTCCTTGTCGAATATGGAGACAGAACAATGGGATACAAGTTATATACTCCCATTACCAGAAAGGTAATCATGAGTAGAGATGTGATATTTGAATTCAGTGTATGGGAGAGAAGAAGAAAAGAGTGTAAGAGTTAGAGAGACAGAGAGTGTGTTTCTCCTCGTTCTATGATTTTCTCAAGAAAAGTCTATTTGTTTGTCTCTAAATTTATCTCTCTGAATTTTATTTCAAGTTACCATAAGTAGTTTGAAGTCTCCCTTCCACCAACAAAAATGAACAATGACTATAATTTGAAAAATAGACTAGTCATTTTTTAAGACAAACAAAATAAAATTATATATCTATAATTATTAAATCAATTTAATTTTTTAAATAATTTATACATAAAATTTAATAAAATAAATCATTCAATTTATCAAAATGATCTCATAATTGGCTCCACGGACCCTTCAATACGCACTCAATACAAACCAAACCATATAATTTATAAATATTTGAGAGTTGTTATATGTCCTTACTTTATTCCATATACTTTATTCTATATACTTTATTTGAATATGTTGCTATCACTTTATTCTATACAATATTTGAAGGTGATTCAAACATAGTAAGTAAATTATTAAATTTTAATTTCATCAAATTAATTATTAATGTAGCTTTTTTAGTTTTAGTTTTAGTTTAGTGAATTTGGCCCAACAAATCTAGCTAGCAATTTAAATTAGTCAAACATGAAATTAATCTACATAATGGAAGATTGAGCAGGAGAATGCAATGAATAATATGAGTGAACTACTAGAGTTATATTTTTCTTCTACAATTCTCTTTCAAATTTGTGCGAGTATTGTTGTGTAGCATTTTTATTTCTAACAGTTATGACATTTATGGCCTTTAATTATAATTTATTGTGATATTAGTTATGACTGTGATATTAGTTATAACCAAAAGCTATTTAATTATAGTGTTTGGTTACAACTTTCTTTTTTTAAAAAATTATTTATGACTCCGATAAGATTGAATTATGACATTTATAATAATCAAACCCACTAATATTATATATGACACACAGCCTTACGACATTTGTTTGTTTCCCATTTTGACAGAAGACGAGAGAGATTGGCTGGTTTAATTTTTTTTTCTTTTTTTTCTTTTTCTTTTTCAACCGATTGGTTGGTTTAAATCAGTCCTCCAATTTTGCATCTTCACTTCATTTCACTCACTCTGTGAGCCTTAAAATAATCCAACAAGTTGTTGACATATTTGTCTTTGACATTACCAAAAATCAAAGTTTTAGAAACCAAAATTTAAGAATAAAATTATTTTTTAGAAACTAAATATTTTTGTTGAGAAAATTATCGTTATTATATTTTTAACAACAAAAAATTAGATATTAGTGATGAATTATTATATTTTTTGGACCAAATTTTTTGTCTTAAACAATAAACCTTTTTTGGACCAAATTATTTTGTTCCTAAAACTATATTTATTAGTGACATTTTCAAAATTTTGTCGCTAAAAACATTATTTTTGACTTTTTGAGATAACCTTTTAGCGACTATCTTCATGACGATAGAAATTAGTCTCTAAATATATTTTGAAACAAAATTTTCACTTTTAAGAATCAAAAAATTTAATCTCTTAAACTCTTATATGTCGTAATGTGAACATTCCTGTCCACAAACAACCTTTTCATTTCTTTGACTTTCTCCATGTATATCTGCCCCGCTTTCTCAACCATTAATCTTAGTGACTCAGCCTCTGAGTCCCTTGTGAATCACCCATCTCGCTTGTCTCTAGGTACCGAGTATGCCATCTTCTTATCCTCAAGAAGCCCAGAAATCATTCCTTGCTTTGCCAAGAAAGTCAACAAAATAAGAGCCTTCTCGAATTGTATTGCCTCAACCATCAAACTCCACCTAGAGTGACTCAAGAACCCACCCACTGAGTCGTGACTCAGTATCTTGAGTTGAGGGGCCCAATTCGTCCACACCATTCCGCATCCCTTCATTTTGTCGTCGAACCCATCTGGCAACTCAACAACATCAGTATAAGCCAAACAACATCGCGTCCGTAGAGCCCAAAAAAATGATAACTTGGATAGCTCTAACCCGAGAGCTATCTCCTGAATGCAACATAGACCACTGACCCTTTAGATTGCTTGTCAAGCCACTCTTGTGTGGCTTTCCATTCCTCGTTGTCATCGTAGTCCCCAGAATTCAGCTTCGGAGGAAGTTGTCCAACAGGTAAAACTGGTTTTTACTGAATCTCTTGAAGAAGTTTTAATCATTCAGGTTCAAACTCATGAGAGCTCCTCACTGCCAACACATTGTGACCTTCAATAGTAGTATAGACACTTAAATTTTCACGTGTCTTGATCACCATCTGATTAATCAAGGCAAATAAATTTTCTTGATTGGTTAAAATTAAGATGGTGAAAATTTTCAAACGGATGTGAGTCCTATTAAAATTATGGATCTCAACCCATTTTAAATTGTAGGTCATGTCAAAAGAGAAGTAAACCTATTTTGACAATTGGGTCAACCCAAATGTGTGAGGCCCATGAAAATATTTTATCAGAATTTTAGTAGAAGAATTCAAATTTAAATTAAATTTGAATACAAATTATGTCCATAAAATAATAAATAAATTGCTTGTTTCTTGGAAATTAGAGTTAGTTTTGGAGTTTCCAAAATTAAAAATGGAAGAAGAAGTCAACAAGTTGATCAAAGTTGGCTTCATACGGGAAGTAAAATATCCGACATGGATATCAAGAATGGTCCCGGTAGTCAAGAAGAATGGACAGATTAAAATATGTGTCGACTTTTGAAATTTGAACGAAACATGTCCCAAGGACGACTTTCCGCTTCCTATTACGGAATTAATGATAAACATCACTACCAGACACGAGGTGTTGTCTTTCATGGATGGGTGTTCAGGATATAACCAAATACGGATGGCACCTGAGGATGAAGAGTTAACTGCATTTCGTACCACAAAAGGCATCTATTGTTATAAAGTGATGCCTTTTGGACTCAAGAACGCCGATGCCACCTATCAACGTACCATGAAAAAGATCTTCGATGACATGCTCCATAAATTTATTGAGTGCTATGTTGATGATTTGGTGGTCAAAACTAAGAAAAAGGAAAATCACCTAGAGGACCTTCATGCAGTCTTCAATCAGCTGAGAAAGTATGACTTGAAGATGAATCCACTCAATGCGCATTTGGAGTCACGTCTGGAAAATTCCATGGCTTTATTGTTCGACATAGAGGCATTGAGGTTGATCAGTCCAAAATCGATGCTATAGAAAATATGCCACCACCAAAAAACCTAAAGGAACTTAGAAGCCTCCAAGCTCACTTGGCATATATCCGCAGATTCATTGCAAACTTGGTAAGTTGTTGTCAACCTTTCAGTCGACTGATGAAAAAGGAGGCTCCATTTGTTTAGGATCAGGCATGTCAAAATGCTTTCGATAGTATTAAGAGATACATGTTTTATCCACTAGTATTAGGAGCTCCTATTCAGGGGAAACCATTGATACTTTACATTGCGGTTCAAGAAGAGTCTTTTGGAGCGATGCTGGCCCAAAATAACAAAGAAATAAAGAGCGAGCACTCTATTACTTGAGTCATAGATTAATTGAAAATGAACTCAAGTACTCACCTATTGAGAAAATGTGTTTGGCGCTTGTTTTTGCCTCTTAAAAATTGAGACATTATTTCCAAGCCCATACAGTGCATCTTTGTAAACACTGTATTTTTGACCGTCCTCGGGACTTGGTTATGCTTGCAGGTACACCACACAACTAGTTCGACTGCTCGCCGAGTACTCGACTGTTGCGGCGGAACGTCACCGGTTTGAGCTTCCTGGACCCTGTATCCTTTCTGCCTCATTTTTGGACCGTGACTAGGTCCTGTCAGAGTGGACCCTGTGGTGCACAGCCGGCCATGGCATGGCACTGCCAGCCATGGACTTGTTCCTGCCGGCCATCAATAAGCCACTGCCGGCCATTGCTGATGGCCGGCACCCCCTATCTCAGCTGGTTTTCCTCCAAATCTTTTGAGCCAGCTGGATTTTCATTTGCTCCACTCCATACATGTGTATGGAGGGATGAAGGCCTTGCGAACCTTCTTGAAGAAGCTTTGGCTTTTCATTCCTCTATATAAGGAAGAGGCTTCTTCCTTAGACAGGGTTCTGAACTTTTGCAGAGAAAAAACTTCTCTTTCTCTCTATATTGTGTGTGTTTTGTGCTTTGAAGTTAGATTTCCTTGCACTTTTACACTACAACACCTAGATATACACCACCACCATTGAACCAAGCTTCTTGGGAGGTATTCTTCAGCTCTGAAAGTAAGCTTCCACAACCTGAAATTGCTGGTTTCGAAGAGGGTCTTCAAGGGTGAGCATTTCCCCGATTTTTACACTTTCTTGTACCTTGCTTTAGCCCTCTTTACATATTGATTTAGGCTTTGCTTATAACTGGAAAAATTCTTGTTTTTAAGTGGTTTTTAAAATTGGTTCAGGTCATTTTTCTGTTTGGGGTGTGTAGCCCCCTTGCATGCTTTGTTTGGCTTTGTTTTAAGCCATATCTTGAGGCCTCCGAGCTAGCCTTGGTTTGGCCTTCCTACCACTGAAATCCAGTGGATTTTCAGTGGTAGAGATGTGGTTTTGAGATCCTAAATCAGAGGGGGTTGTCCCCTCTCTTTGTGTTCCTCTTTGCTTGTATTTTTAGCCTTCCAAAGGACCATCCCTCTATGCATTTTTGAGGTGTGGTTCAGGCCTATTTTTGTGACTTCTAGGACCTGCCTTAGCCCTGTCCATGGCTGGTTTGGCCATATTTTGTATGCATATAGTATGTGTAGTGTAACTCCATCCATAGCTCATCAAAGTAGCATGTATGCTTGGGCAAAGCTACACTTTTACCCTTGAGAGGCTCGCTGGGCCGAAAATCCGGAAAGCAAGAAAAAGAAGAAAAAGAACAAAAACAAAGAAAAATGCAGAAAAAAAAAGAAGAAAAGAAGAAAAAAATTCTGAAAAATGAAAAAAAAAATGCAAAAAGAGGCAAAAAAAAAAAAAAAAAAAAAAAAAAAAAAAAAAAAAAAAAAAAAAAAAAAAAAAAAAAAAAAAAAAAAAAAAAAAAAAAAACCCAGAAAGGGAGGCCTTGGCAAAAGTTAGAGCGTAAAAGGAGAGGTTAATACCCGAGTGTACCTTAACCCCGAACTACGTAAGGCTTGATTCCCATCTTCGGGATACGTAGGCAACTTCATTCTGAAGTCCAGCCACAAACACTTCCAAATCAATTGTGTCCATGTAATGGTTTTGATGGTCTTTGCCTTCTCGGTATCCGAGAGTTCGGTTGTGATCATTACTCTGAGGACTGATTACAATGCGCTGCGGTGCCATTCAAACAAGAGGCAACTTTCCGTTGCCATACAATGCGCTGCAGTGCCATTCAAACAAGGGGCAACTTTTCATTGCCATACAATGCGCTGTGGTACCATTCAAACAAGGGGCAACTTTCCGTTACTATTCAATGCGCTGCAGTGCCATTCAAACAAGGGACAACTTTTCGTTGCCATGTAGCTCTCTTCAAGCAAGGGGCAATTTTTCTTCGGATCTGAGATTGTGCATCTCAAGAATAGGTTCTGTGCTCGTTGAGCAGTGGCCGTTTGCCAAAATAGTTTTTGAGAATTTTTATTGAGGTTGACTAATTTTCTCGAAAAGTTATTCCATTTTTTTTCAAAACCGGACCATTCCTTGGACCCAGAAAAAGAAAATTTTCAGTGCTCATAGCCTGACTTGCATGATTTTAAATCAAAAAAATCGAACAAGCATGTTAATCTAACTCTCATATTGGTCAAAATTGTTTTAGTGGAAAACCAAAACAAAAAATGGTTAAAATGATGAACTAGGGGCACAGTTGAGTCAGGCTTCCTGTCTTTTCCCCGTTGTCAATGCATTTGCCAGAATGGGCACCATACTTGCCAAGAATGGGCACCTTGTTCGCCAGAAAGGGCACCACTGAAGCTAACCGCAAAAGGGCAAAAAGCTCTCACATCCTCCAAACAACGAGGTATCAAGCCAAGTGCGAAGCACGAACTGGAATGGGGCAAGGTATTCCACTTTCTCATCCGGACAGATCTGATCACATCCAAACTCCCCAGCGGAGCATCGTCAACCGATGTCAATTGCAGATCTGCTGCGCATCTGGTCGCATTGCAACCCCTCTGTGGGAGAAACTCACTGTTGTGAACAAGAAAGAGAATCTAGCAGAATGCTAGGGGCCAGAGCCCGCAACTTCTTGTTTATCCATTAACCACCCAGGAGAGGGATAAAAAATGAGAGATTGAAGAATAGAGAGATGTGCGCTGAAAGAAAAAGTGAGGAAAAGGACTTTTTCAAAAAAACAGAGCTTGAGGGCCGAGTGATGTGAGAATCACAAATGAGAAAGGATGGGAAACAATACCCAAAGAAACAGGCTCCCTGTGCACATCTGAGTGTCATGTCTTTTCGTTTTATCTTGATTCTTGTCTTGAGTCGTTTCGAGTGTTACTCGATGTGTTTAGGTTGTTTACCTTTTGTTTTTCGTTATTGAGTCGTAGTGTGCTGTATTCAATCGTAGGCTCAATGCCCAGTTGAGAACTTATTCTCACTCTCAATTTCAAAAAATCGTTTTGTGCTCAGAGTGCCGTGTCGTTCTCCACATTTGTACAAAACATGATTTTGTTCTTTCAAAAACCTCAAGATTTAACCCGGGTCATGTGGGAACAGTAAAACCAGGACCTATCTGAAGCTATATGGGTTCCAGACTACAAAGCAAAAGAAAAGAGGAAAAAATTTGGAGCATCTGAGTTTGTTTCAACTTCAGTAAATTCCATGATTGTATTCCAGATGCACTTTCTCAGGCCTTGTTAATGCTACTGAAGTATGAGTGCGCCTCTACCTCAAGTGTAAGCCTGCTTGAAGTCAGAATGGCAGTCCAAGCAGCACATGTGGTCTTCACATGCAGATGTTATCTCTCGCCAATATAAACAGGGTGTCCTCTTTTGAGCTGAGCGTGTTGCCAAGTCCTCTGAGAGGTAAATCGGAGGCACTGAAGTACATGTTTGATGCCCCTCTATTGCATAAGATGTGCACTTTCATATACACTTTTGTTGCATACATGTCGTGCATCGTTATGATTCATGCATAGAATATGCTTGCTTTCGATTCTGCATAGAATATGCTTGCTTTCGATTTCGTATAGAATATGCTTTCCATGATTGCATAGAAAATGCCCCCATACTTGCATAGAAAATGCATCTTATCGCACTTCTTTTGTACACCTCACTCGTACTGTCTTGTGTACCTGTATTGCATTGTTTTGCACATCTCTAACATGCGCTGTCACGCACATTCTACTTGCATTGTTATGCACGTTTCAGTTGCATTGTTATGCACACTATAGTTGCATTGTTATGCACACTTCACTTGCATTGTTATGCATGGTTCTAGTTGCATTGTTATGCACACTTCACTTGCGTTGTTACACGCATTCCACTCGCTTTGTTATGCACCCTTTCAATTGCATTGTTTTGCACTCTCCTTTGTTTCTAAACACCAAGATATGTCCCTATATTTCTCCTTCCCATTCCGAAACACCGGGATATGTCCCCGTGTTTCTCTATCTTACCGAAATACCGGGATATGTCCCTATGTTTCTCCTTCCCATTCCGAAACACCGGGATACGTCCATATGTTTCTCCTTCCTTCCGAAACACCGGGATACGTCCCTATGTTTCTCCTTCCCATTCCGAAACACCGGGATACGTCCCTATGTTTCTCTATCTTTCCGAAACACCGGGATATGTCCCTATGTTTCTCCTTCCCATTCCGAAACACAGGGATATGTCCCTATGTTTCTCTATCTTTCCGAAACACCAGGATATGTCCTAATGTTTCTCCTTCCCATTCTGAAACACCGGGATACGTTCCTATGTTTCTCCTACCATTCCGAAACATCGAGATACGTCCCTATGTTTCTCTACCATTCTGAAACACTGGGATACGTCCCTATGTTTCCCTACCATTCCGAAACACCGGGATACGTCCCTATGTTTCTCCTACCATTCCGAAACACCGGGATACGTCCCTATGTTTCTCTACCATTTTGAAACACCGGGATACGTCCCTATGCTTCTCCTACCATTCTGAAACACCGGGATACGTCCCTATGTTTCTCCTTTTCCGAAGCATCGGGATACGTCCCTATGTTTCTCCCTCTTTGGTTAAAAGCGTTTGGAATACGTTCCAATGCTCACACCATTCCGAAACACCGGGATACGTCCTTATGTTTCTCACTCAATCCGAAACAGCGGGATATGTCCCAATGTTTCTCCTTCTTTGGTTACGAGCATTTGGAATACGTTCCAACACTTATACCTTTCCGAAACACCGGGATATGTCCCTACATTTCTCCCTCTTTGGTTAAGAGTATTTGGAATACGTTCCAATGCTTATACCTTTCCGGAACACCGGAACATGTTCTAATGCTTATGCCACTCTTTTTCCTTTCGCGTGCAACGTGTCAGAATCTTGTTTGAGACCTCAGGTGTCCCCAACGGTTGCTCTTAGTGTTCTCTGCATGAGACGTAGTGAGAATTGAATAATTTTCTTACATCCTTTCTGCATTGTAATGTAGCTTGGTTTCTACTTGCCTAAAACTGTTGCATTGTTATGCTTCGTTACAACTTTCTTTGCATGATCATAAGTTATGTTCGGCATTGTGCATATCATTTGCATCTTGCCCCTGCCTCCGGGCGCATCTCCGCATGCCTATTGATTGATTGTCTGAGTCTTTGGCCTTGTCAAAAATGGGTCGTCTCTGGGCTTTGACACTCACTCCCGTCACTTTGTGACTATTGAGTTCTGTCAAAGAGGGGCAACTGTAGACACCCCATTTTTGACCGTACTCGGGACTTGGTTGTGCTTGCAGGTACACCCAACAACTAGTTCGACTGCTCGCCGAGTACTCGACTGTCGCGGTGGAACATCACCGGTTCGAGCTTCCTGGACCCTGTATCCTTTCTGCCTCATTTTTGGACCCCGACTAGGTCCTGTCAGAGTGGACCCTGTGGTGCACTGCCGGCCATGGCATGGCACTGCCGGCCATGGTTTTGTTCTTGCCAGCCATTGATGAGGCCCTGCCAGCCATCAATGAGCCACTGCCGGCCATTGCGGATGGCTGGCACCCCCCTATCTCAGCTGGTTTTCCTCCAGATCTTTTGAGCCAGCTGGATTTTCATTTGCTCCCATCCATACACGTGTATGGAGGGATGAAGGCCTTGCAAAGCTTCTTGAAGAAGCTTTGGCTTTTCATTCCTCTATATAAGGAAGAGGCTTCTTCCTTAGACAGGGTTCTGAACTTTTGAAGAGAAAAAACTTCTCTTTCTCTCTATATTGTGTGTGTTTTGTGCTTTGAAATTGGATTTTCTTGCACTTTTACACTACAACACCTAGATATACACCACCACCATTGAACCAAGCTTCTTGGGAGGTCTTCTTGAGCTCTGAAAGCAAGCTTCCACCCCCTGAAATTGCTGGTTTCGAAGAGGGTCTTCAAGGGTGAGCATTTCCCCCATTTTTGCACTTTCTTGTACCTTGCTTTAGCCCTCTTTGCATATTGATTTAGGCTTTGATTATAACTAAAAAAAGTCTTTTTTTAAGTACTTTTTAAGTTTGGTTAAGGTCATTTTGCTATTTGGGGTGTGTAGCCCCCTTGCAAGCTTTGTTTGGCTTTGTTTTAAGCCATATCTTGAGGCCTCCGAGCTAGCCTTGGTTTGGCCTTCCTGACACTAAAATCCAGTGGATTTTCAGTGGTAGAGGTATGGTTTTTAGGTCCTAAATCAGAGGGGGTAGTCCCCTCTCTTTGTGTTCCTCTTTACTTGCATTTTTGGCCTTCCAAAGGACCATCCCTCTATGCATTTTTGAGGCATGGTTCAGGCCTATTTTTGTGACTTCTAGGACTTTCCTTGGCCCTGTGCATGGCTGGTTTGGCCATATTTTTCATGCATATAGTATGTGTAGTGTAACTCCATCCATAGCTCATCAAAGTAGCATGTATGCTTGGCTTTTGTTGAGTCCATTTCAGTCCATTTTTGGTGATGTTTTACAATGCCATGAACCTTTTTTGGGTTGGTTTTGTTACTCCATGCTTGCATGATGCACTTGTAGTGTAAATCTCCTAAACTAGCTCTATATGCCCCATGCTTTGCCATGTCATTTTAGCTTGTTTGGTTTTCATTTTAGCATGTATTTGGTCATCATTTGGCATGATATGACCTTATCCATAGTTGGTTCGATCATCCTTTGCATGCTCCATATAGGTGTAGAATAAATCATGTTTACTAGCCCTTTGTGCATGATGTTTTGACTCATCATACTAGCATCTTTTGGCTTTGCTCAAACTTGATTTTATGCTTATTTTGAAGTGTTCTAGGGCTATTTTAGGCTTCCATGTCCATACCACTCATGCTTTGTATAGCTATAGTGCAAATGCTTAGGCTAGTCTTGGGTTTTGAGGCCCCTACCATGCCATACATGTGATGTTTGCATGCCTTGCCCTCATTCCACATGCTATTTCAGTCCATGAAATGTTGCCATACACTTGCATTTGACATGTCTTGAATACTTTGTATAGCTTGTGCTTTATGCCTCAAGAATGAGCTTTTGTGCATGCCATTAAGCCTAAGCCTTTGGCTCATCATTTCAGTACATTTTGGGTCCTAATATACCATGATGTAACTCTATTTTTGGTTGTCCAAGTCATGCCATGATTGGTTCTAATAGGTGCAGTGCAGTGCCTCTTTTGTAGCCTTGCATGTCCTATGTTTTAGCGTTGTATGCTAGCTTGCTTTGGCTTACTTCCTTGCATGTTTTAATCTCATATCAACATGTACTAGGACTGTTTTGGGTTGCCCTTGCCATATCCTTCATGCTTCGTATAGCTGTAGTGTAATTGGCCTTGCAAGCTTCGTGTTTCGGTGATTCACATATGCTATCCTTGAGTTATTTAAATGATTTGGCATCATTTATCATCTCATTTCAGTGCATATAGTGTTGTTACACTTTCCCATTTGTCACTTCTTAGGCACTTTTGAGAGTTGCCCTTTTAGGCCCCTTTGATGAACCTTTCGCATTTCGCATGCTTGAGTGTGTTGTATGGCTTAATTCATTGCTTTGGCTACTGATTTGGACCTAGTTGAGAGCCATCCATCTTTGGTGTAAGCCCATCTTACCATGTTGTCGCATGCTTGTTTCATTTCGTATGTTGTCGCATACTTGTTTAGCTTCGCATACCTTGCATGCTCACATGTTCATGTTGCATTTTGTCATGTTGTCCAAGGTCATCACCTTACATCTTGCTTATATGCTTGTTGCATGCTTGGTTTAGTTGCATGTTTGCACATTTAGGTCATGTTGCATGTTTGCCATGCTTATGTGTTGCATTGCTTGGATTAAGTGTTAATCCGAGCATGACGAACGAGGGGCATTTCATACTTCAAGTGATGGAACGTGTCTCAATTCTCAGTCGCCGAAGCTCTTGATGATTCATGATAGAGTTCTAGGCTTTACTTGCTTTATTTGTGCATTCATTTTCATATTGATTTGCACAAGTTGGATCTTTGGCCATCATGCATCGAGATGCGTGATTGATGGTCGTGGATCCGACTAGGCCCCTCCCTTGATGTTTTGAGGTGATTTGGAGTGTCATGGTGCGTACATGTCCTTGGGAAACCCTCCATTTTCTCTATTTTGTGCTTCGTTGCAGTTTGGTGTCAGGTTTGTCGATTCCAAGACGAGGAAAGGCTGTGAGCTTGAGAATCATATTATGATTTGAAATAAGCACCAAAACAATGGCATGAGAAATTTGACTACACTATGTTGTCAAGTGGGTATTAACAAAATGTGTTTATGTCAAAGACACTGACAATAATATATGTCATTTTGTGTATGTGTGTAGGTGACATGCTCATTGTTGGTAGTTATGAGAAGATGTTGAACTCTAAGTTTGACATGGGCCTTGCATATGTATATTTGAGAATTAAGATTTCCTGACATTTGCTCGTAGTATACTTTCTCAGTCTCATTATTTTGATAAGAGTCTTGAGAAGTATAAGTCAGATACAAGCGTGTTAAAGACTTTGGTGGACTTTAGTCTCCCTTTCACCAAGAATATTGAAATATTCTCAGATCATTAGAAGTTTGAAGTATCTGATGAGGTGTATAAGGCCATGTATAGCCTACTGTAGATGCGCCCGTGGGTCTCATGCTACAGTTCGGACTCAATTTGTGTCACGGTTCTAAATCTGAACCAAAGAGTCCAAATCTGGCAAAACAGATTTTGAAAGAAGTGCCAAACATGGGCTGCTTTGCTAGATACGGAGTTGCCACCTAAATATTTTTTATGGGGGAATTTAGGAAACCCTGACTCGGTGCCAAAGGCCACGTGTCCGTCATCACCAAAGTTGCCTCGGCTCGGGAACTTGGGTACGATTGGGGAAGGTCACTTCGTGAGCACCCCCGCTCGCCCGATCAAAGATCGGCCTCTACTAACCATGATATCTATTTTTGAAAACATTATGCGTTCTTATTCCGGTTATTAGCCTAGATTTACTATGTGATGCGCACAGCATACAAGTATAGACTGGATCGCTTGGATTGGAACAAAACGTTTCATGTTTGTTTATTTTGAAAATGGTTTGATGCTACTACCCGCAAGTAGGCTAAGACGTGGATTTGCCACCCTCGGTTGGGCTTTAGAAAATATGATTTTGCCACTATCTAGTGGGCTTAAAACTCACAGTGAATGAATTGTTCCAATCCAAATAACCCAACCTTCACCCAC
>NW_021027310.1:0-31081 GCF_004153795.1 Camellia sinensis | reverse complement strand
GATGTAATCCACTCAAGCGCCATCTTTGAGTCACGTCTGGAACATTCCTTGGGCTTTATTAGTTTCGACATAGAGGCATGTAGGTTGATCAGTCGCAACAAATTGATGCTATACACAAAAGTATGCACCACCAAAAAACCGTAAGGACTTAGAAGCTCCAAGGCTCACTGGCATATATCCGCAGATTCGTTACAAATCTGGCTAAGCTGTTGTCAACCTTTCAGTCGAACTGCATGAAAAAGGAGGCTCATTTGTTAGATCAGGGCATGTCAAAGCTTTTCGATAGTATTAGAGATAATATGTTTCAGTCCACTAGTATTAGGAGGCTCTCTATCAGGGAAACCATTGATATTTACATTGGCGTTCAAGAAGAGTCTTTTGGATGATGCTGCCCAAAATAACATAAGAAATAAAGATGCGACGCATCTACACTTGAGTCACAGATTAATTGAAATGAAACTCATACTCCCTATTGGAAAATGTGTTTTGGCGCTTTTTTGCTCTTAAAATTGCAGACATCTATTTTCAGCCATACAGTGTATCTCTGCGTAGCAACACCGCATTTTTGACTGTACTCGGGACTTGGCTATGCTTTGCAGGATACACCATAACCACATAGTCTCGAACTACTCGCCGAGTCACTCGACTGTTCGCGGCGGACGTCATCGGTTCGAGCTTCCTGACCCTGTATCTTTCTGCCTCATTTTGGACCCTGACTAGGTCCTGTCAGAGTGGACCTGTGGTGCATCTGCGGCTCTATGGCATGGCACTGCCGGCCAGACTTGTTCCTGGCCACATTTGATGAGGCCCTGCCGGCCATAATGAGCCACTGCCGGCCACATTGCTGCATGGCCGGCACCCCGTATCTTCAGCTGTTTTGTCCTCCAAAATCTTTATCCAGCCTGGATTTTCATTTGCTCCCCTCCAATTACACTGTGTATGGAGGCGATGAGGCCTTGACAAAAGCTTCTTGAAGAGCCTTGGGCTTTTCATTCTCTATATAAGAGAAAGAGGCTTCCTTCCTTAGACAGGTTCTGAACTTTTGCAGAGAAAAAACTTCTCTTCCTCTGTCTATATTATGGTTGTGTTTTGTGCTTTGAAGTTGGATATCTCCTGCACTTACACACTAAACAGCCTAGATTATACACCACAACCATTGAACAAGCTTCGTTGGAGGTCTCTTGAGCTCTGAAAGCAAGCTTCCACCCCTGGAAATTGCTGGTTTTCGACAGAGGGTCTTTCAAGGTGTGAGCATTTCCCCCATTTTTGCTACTTTCTGTACCTTGCTTAGCCCTCTTGCATATTGATTTTAGGCCGTTTGCTTATAACTGGAAAAAGTCCTTGTTTTTAAATGGTTTTTAAGTTTGGGGTTTAAGAATCATTTTTCTGTTTTGGGGTGTAGCCCCCTTGCATGCTTTGTTTGGCTTTGTTGTTAAGGCCATATACTGAGGCCTTCGAGCTAGCCTTGGTTTTGGCCTTCCTCCCACTGAAATCTAGTGGATTTCAGTGTAGAGGTGTGTTTTGAGGTCCTAAATTTGAGGGGGTAAGTCCCTCTCTTTGTGTTTCCTTTTTGCTTGCATTTTTTGTCTCCCAAAGGACCATACCTTCTAATGGCATTTTTGAGGCTTGGTTCAGGCTGTAGTTTTTGGTGACTTCTAGGACCTTGCCTTGGCCCTGTCCATGGCTGGTTTGGCCATAATTTTAGCATGCATATAGTATTGTAGTTTAACTACATCCATTAGCCTCATACAAGTAGCAGTGTATGCTTGGACAAAAGCTACACCTTTTATCCTTGAAGAGGCTCCGCATGGGCTGAAAACCGGTAAGGCGCGAACAGTGAAAAGTTAGAGCAACGAAAAAGACAAAAAAAGAACAAAAAAAAAAATAGAAAAATGCCAAAAACACAAAGAATGAAAAGAACAAAATAATTCTGAAACAATGAAAAAAACATGCAAAAGATGCCCAAAAAAAATAAGAAAAAAAGAAAAAAAAAGAAGAATTTGAAACGAAAAGAAAACAAAGCTCGCAAGTTGAAAACCCAGAAAGGGCGGCCTTGGCAAAATTATGAGCGTAAAAGGAGAGTTAAATATCCGAGTGTAACCTTAACCCCGAACTAAGTAAGGCTTGAATCCACATCTTCGGGATAGTAGGCAAAACCTTTCTATT
This sequence comes from Camellia sinensis, assembly GCF_004153795.1. Classification (NCBI taxonomy): domain Eukaryota; kingdom Viridiplantae; phylum Streptophyta; class Magnoliopsida; order Ericales; family Theaceae; genus Camellia; species Camellia sinensis. The sequence goes on along the minus strand of NW_021027310.1, from coordinate 28,915 downwards.
TCTGATTGTCCCACCCCACAAAAACCCCACTTTTTTTTGCCCCAGAAAAAATTTTTTTCCCAATTGTGTTCCATTGTAATTGGTTTTGATGTCTTTGCCTTCTCTGTATCCAAGAGTTCGGTTTGATCATGCTCTGAGAAAGACTGATTACCAATGCGCTGCGGTGCCATTCAAATAAGGGCAAGTTTCGTTGCCATACAAGCGCGGCGGGTGCCATTCAAACAGGGGAACTTTCCCATTGCATATCACATATGCGGCGGTGCCATGTCAAACAAGGGGCAACTTCCGTTGCATTGCCATTCAGAACATAGGGACCAACTTTTCATTGCCATTGTAGCTCTCTCAAGCAGAGGGCAATTTTCCTTCGATTCTGAGGTTGTAGCATTCTCAAAGTAAGTAGGTTCGCGATGCTCGTTGAGCAGGGCCGTTTGCAAAACAGTTTTGAGACTTTTCACTTAAGGTGTACTAATGTTTCTATGAAAAGTTATTCCATTTTTTTTCAAAACGAACCATTCCTTGGACGCCAAAAAAGGAAAACAATTTTTCAGTGCTCATAGCCAGCTGACTTGCATTGATTTTAAATTCAAAAAAATTGAACAGCATGTTATCTAACTCTCATGTTGGTCCAAAATTGTTTTAGTGCGAAGCTCAAAAACAAAAATGGTTAAAATGATGAACTAGGGGCACTAACTTGAAGTCGGCATTCCTGTCGTTTCCCCCGTTGTCAATGCACTTTGACCAAGAATGGGCACATACTTGCCAAGAAGGGCACCTGTTCGCCAGAAAGGGCACCACTGAAAGCTAACTGCAACAAGGGTAGAGAAGCTCTCACATTCCTCCAAACAATGAGTATAAAGCAAGTGGCGGAGCACGAACTGATGGGGCAAGTTATTCCACTCCCTCATTCGCGACAGATCTTGATCACAGTCCAAACTCCCCAGCGGAGCATCGTCAACCGATGTCAATGCGGATCTTGCTACGCGTTGGTCGGCATTGCCAACCCCTCTGTGGAGAAACCTCACTGTTGTGTACAAGAAAGAGAATCTAGCAGAATGCTATTGGCAAGAGCCGCGCAACTTCTTGTTTATCCACAACCACCCAGTGAGAGGGATAAAAAATGAGGAGATTGAAGAATAGAGAGATGTCTGCGTTGAAAGAAAAAGTGATGGACAAAGGACTTTTTCAGAAACAGAGCTTCGAGGGCCGAGTGATGTGGCAATCAGCACAAATGAGAAACGGATGGCGAAACAATACCAAAAGAACAGGCTCCCTGTGCACGTCTGGAGTGTCGTGTCTTTTTGTTTTATCTCGATTCTTGTCTTTGAGTCGTTTCGAGTGTTACTCAGATGTGTTTAGGTGTTTACCTTTGTTTTCGTGTTGAGTCCGTAGTGTGCTGTATTCAATTCGTTAGGCTCAATGCCAGTTGAGACTTATTCTCACACTCTGCAATTTCAAAAAATTGTTTTGTGCTCACCTGTGCCGTGTCGTTCTCCACATTGTACAAATAGGATTTGTTCTTTCAAAAACCGAGATTTAACCGGGTCATGTGGAACAGTAAAACCGACCATCGGTAAGCTATAACTGAGTTCAGACTACAAAGCAAAAGAAAGAGGGAAAAATTTGGAGGCATCTAGTGTTTTTTCAAACTTGTAGTAAATTCCATAATTGTATTTTCTGGATTGCACCTCCTGAGGCCTTGTTTAATGCTCCGAAGTATGAGTGCGCACTCTACTCAAGTGTAAGCCTGCTTCAGTCATGGCAGTCCAATGCAGCACATGCTGGTCTTCACATGCAGATGTTATCTACTTCGCAATATAAAACAGGGTGTTCCTCTTTTGAGCTGAGGGTGTTCCATCCTCGAGATCGGAGGCTACGAGCATGTGATGCCACGTATTGAGCATCTGGTATGTTGCGCACCTTTGCATAGTGTCCACTACATTTTGTTGCATGCGTGCCGCGCATCTTATTGATTCATAGCAATAGAATATGCTTGCTTTCGATTCCTACATAGAATAGCTTTTGCTTTCGATTCCATAAGAATATGCTTTCCATGATTGCAATAGAAAAATGCCCCCAGACTCTTGATAGAAAATGCATCTTATCGCACTTCTATTGTGCACCTACTCGGCACTGCTCTTGGCGGTTACCTATATTGCATTGTTTGCACATCTCTACATGCGCGTCACGCACGGTTCTACTTGCTTGTTTTGCACGTTTCAATTGCATTGTTATGACACGTTTAACTTGCATTTGTTCATGATGGATTCTAGTTGCATTGTTCATGCAAAACGTCCTGCAGTTGTTACACTGCATTCCACTCGCTTTGTTATGCACCCTTTCAATTGCATTGTTTTGTGCACTCTCCTTGTTTCTAAACACCGGGATATGTCCCTATGTTTTTCCTCCTTCCCATTCCGAAACACCGGGATACGTCCCCTATGTTTTCTCTATCTTTCCGAAACACTGGATATGTCCCTATGTTTCTCCTTCCATTCGAAAACATTGGGACACGTCGATATGTTTCTCATTCCTTCCGAAACACCGGGATACGTCCCTAGTGTTTCTCCTTCCCCATTCCGAAACCAGCCAGGATACGTCATAAATGTTGTCCCTCTGTCTTTCCGAAACACCTGGGATATTGTCCCTTGTTTCATCCTTCCCATTCCAAAACCCTGGGAAAGTCCCTATGTTTCTCTATCTGTTCTGAAAACACCGGGATATGCTCCCAATGTTTTCTCCCTTCCCATTCGGAAACACCGGGATACGTCCCTATGTTTCTCTACCATATCCGAAAACACCGGATACGTCGCCTATGTTTCTCCTACCATTCGAAACACCGAATTACGTCCCTAATGTTCTCTACCATTCTGAAACCACCGAGGATACGGTCCCTATGTTTCTCCTACCCATTCCGAAACACCTGGGATACGTTCCTATGTTCTCCTTTTCTGAACGCACCGGGATAGTCCCTATGTTTCTCCCATCTTTGGTTAAAAGCGTTTGGAATACGTTCAATGCTCACACCATTCCGAAACACGGGGATACGTCCTATGTTTCTCACTCAATTCAAAATAGCGGGATATTGGTCCCAATGTTTTCTCCTTCTTTGGTTACGAGCATTGGAAACGTCCAACGCTTATACCTTTGAATGAAACACCGCGGGATACTGTCTTCTACGTTCTCCCTCTTTGGCTTAAGAGTAATTGGAATATCGTTCCAATGCTATATAACTCTTTCCGGACACCGGAACATGTTTCGTAATGCTTATGCCACTCTTTTTCCTTTCACATGCAACGCGTCGAATCTTGTTTGAGACTCGGGTTGTCCCACGGTCGCTCTTAGTGTCTCTGCTGGTGAGACGTACGAGAATTGAAATAATTCTCTTACAATCCTTTCTGCATTGTAATGTAGCTTGGTTATCTACTGCTTAAAACTATTGCATTGTTTTTTCAGTTACAACTTTCTTTGCCATGATCATAAGTTATGTTCGGCATTGTGCATATCATTTGCATCTTGCCCCTGCCTCCGGACGCATCTGCATGCCTATTGATTGATTGTCTGAGTCATTGGGTCTTGGTCAAAAATGTAGTCGTCCTCTGGGCTTTGACACCGCTCCCGTCACTTTTGTGACTATTGAGTTCTGTCAAAGAGGAGGCAACTGTAGACACCCATTTTGGAACGTCCTCGGGACTTTCATTGTGCTTGACCAGGTACACCAACAACTAGTTTCGACTGCTCACCGAGTACTCAATTTGTCGCGCAGCGGAACATCACCGGTTCGAGCTTCCATGGACCCTGTATCCTTATTGCCTCATTTTTGACCCCTGGACTAGGTCCTGTCTAAAGAAGATGATGGACCCTGTGAGTGCCACTGTCGCCATGGCATGGTACTGCCGGCCCATGGACTTGTTCCTGCCAGCCATTTGATGAGGCCCTGCCAGGCAATCAATGAGCCACTGCCGGCCATCAATGGCCGGCACCCCTATCTCAGCTGGTTTTCCTCCACATCTTTTGAGCTAGCTGGATTTTCATTTGCTCCCCCAGCCTACACGTATATGGCGGATGAAGGCCTTGGCAAAGCTTCTAAGAATGCTTTGGCTTTTCATTCTCTATTATAAGGAAGGCTTTCTTTCCTTAGACAGGGTTCTGAACTTTGAAGAGAGAAAAACTTCTCTTTCTCTCTATATTGTGTGTGTGTTTTGGTGCTTTGAAGTTAGATTTCCTTACACTTTTACAGCTACAACACCTCAGATATACACTACCACCATTGAACCAAGCTTCTTGGGAGGTCTTCTTGAGCTTGAACAGCAACTTGCCACCCCGTGAAAATTGCTGGTTTCGAAAGAGGGTCTTCAAGGGTGAGCATTTTCCCCCAGTATAATTGCACTTTCTTGTACCTTGCTTTACCCTCTTTGCATATTGATTTAGGCTTTTCTTATAAACTGAAAAAGTCCTGTTTTAAGTACATTTTTAAGTTTCGGTTCAGGTCATTTTAACTGTTTGGGGTGTGTAAGCCCCCTTGCATGCTGTTGTTGCTTTGTTTTACCATATCTTGAGGCCTCCGAGCTAGCCTTGGTTGGCCTTCCTACGCACTGAAATCCATTGGCATTTTAGTGGTTGAGGTATGTTTTTAGGTCCTAAATCAAAGGGGTTAGTCCCCTCTCTTTGTGTCCTTTTGCTTGCATTTTTTGGCCTTCCAAAGGGACCATCCCTCTAGTGCATTTTTTGAGGCTTGGTTCAGCCTATTTTTGTGACCTTCTAGGACCCACCTTGGCCTATGTCATGGCTAGTTTTGGCCATATTTTGCATGCATACTAGTATGTGCAGTGAACTCCATCCATAGCTCATCAACAGTAGATGTATGCTTGGGCTTTTTGTTTGAGTCCATTTCAGTCCTATTTTTTGGTGATGTTGTTACCCATGCCATGAACCTTTTTTGGGGTGTTTGTTTGTTATCCATGCTTGCATGATGCACTTGTAGTGTAAATCCCCTAAACTAGCTCATTATGCTCCCATGCTTTGCCAGTCATTTTAGGCTTGTTTGGTTTACATTTCAAGCATGTATTGGCATCATTTGGCATGATATGAACCTTATCCATAGTTGTTCGACATCCCTTTGTGCATGCTCCATATTAGTGTAGAATAAATCATGTTTACTAGCCCTTTGTGCGTCCTGATGTTTTGAGTCAGTCATACTAGCATTTTTTTTGGCTTTGCTCAAGACTTGATTTTATGCTTATTTTGAAGTGTTCTAGGACTGGTTAGCTTCGATGTCCATCCACTCATGCTTTGTATAGCTATAGTGCAAATGGCTAGACTAGTCTTGGGTTCTGAGGCCCCTACCATGCCATACATGTGCATGTTTCCATGCCTGTTGCCTCATTATCCACATGCTATTTCAGTCCTGAAATGTTGCCATACACTTGCCATTTGGACATGCCTTGAATGCTTTGTAATAGCTTGTGCTTATTGCTCTCATAGAATGAGGCTTCTTGTGCATGCCATTAAGCCTAACCTTTGGCTCATCATTCAGTCATTTTGGGTCCAATAACCATGATGATAACTCGTTTTTGGTGTCCAAGTTCATGCCATGATTGGTTCAATAGGTGCAGTGCATTGCGCTCTTTTGTACCTTGTAATGTTCCTATGTTTTATGCATTTGTATGCTAGGCTTGCTTTGCTTACGTTCCTGCATGTTTTAATCTCATATCACATGTACTAGGCTGGTTTTGGGTTGCCCTTGCCATAATCCTTCATGGCTTCGTTACTGTAGTGGTAATTGGCCTTGAAGCTTCGTGTTTCGGCTGATGTCCAGCATTGCTTTCCTTGAGCTTATTTAATGATTTGGCATTCATTTTATCATCTTCATTTCAGTGCATATAGTGTTGTTTACTACTTGCACATTATGTCACTTCTAGGCATTTTTGAGAGTTGCACACTTGTTAGGCCCCTTTGAATGAACCTTTTGCATTTCGCATGCTTAGTGTGTTGTATCGGCTTAATTCATCGCTTTGGCTACTGATTTGGACCTAAGTTGAGAAGCGTCCATCTTTGGTGTAAGCCCATCTTACCATTGTTTGCATGCTTGTTTTCATTTCGTTATGTTGTCGCTACTTGTTTAGCTTCGCATACCTGCAATGCTCACATTGTTCATTGTTGCATTCTTTGTCCATGTTGTCCAAGGTCATCACCTACATCAGCTATATTGCTTGTTGCACTGCTTGGTTAGTTGCAATGTTTGCACATTTAGGTCATTTGCATGTTTGCGATGCTTTATGTTTGTGATCGCTGTGGATAAAGTGGTTAATTCGAGCATGAGGAACGAGGAGCGTTTCATACTCAATGTGATGGAAACGTGTTCTCATATCTCGGTCCCGCGCGAAGCTGTTGAATGATTTCATGATAGAGTTCTAGCTTTACTTGCTTTATTTGTGCATTCATTTCCATAATTGATTTGCACAATTGGATCTGTTGCCATCATCATCGGGATGTGTAGACGCGCCTCGGGTCTCATGCTACAGTTTCGACTCAATTTGTGTCACGTTCTAAATCTGCAACCAAAGAGTCCAATCTGGCAAAACAGATTTTGAAGAAGTGCCAAAACATGGGGCTGTTTGCTAGATACGGAGTGACCACCCTAAATATTTTTATGGGGGAATTTAGGAAACCCTGACTCGGTGCCAAAGGCCACGTGTCCGTCATCACAAAGTTGCCTTCGGCTGCGGAACTTGGGGTACGATTGGGGAAGGTCACTTCGTGTAGCACCCCCGCTCGCCGATCAAAGATCGGCCTCTACTAAACCATGATATCTATTTTGAAAAGCATTATGCTTCTTCTTTTCTGGTTATTAGCCCCTAGATTACATAGTGATGGCGCACAGCATACAAGTATAGACTGGATCGCTTGATATCGAAAAAAAACGATTTCAGTTTGTTAATTTTGAAATGGTTTTGATGCACTACCGCAAGTAGGCTAAAGACGTGGTTGTGCACCCTCGGTTGGGCATTTAGAAAATATGATTTGGCCATATTCTAGTGGGCTTAAAACTCACAGTAATGAATTTTCCATCCCAATAACACCAACTTCACCCACAGGCATTCAGGCAGTTTAATATCCACATAAGCCAAAGCCTCAATGGTAAGCATGCTATCATGGCATCACTCACCGCATGCAAGGATGCTAAAGCACAACAACTTACCGAGTACTCTTAAGCCAAAATAGAAGCTAATTAGAAATCCATGCATGATCCTTAATTATGACAGGAAATGCCTAATGCAACACATGCAAAATGCAACTAAGATAGCTCGGCTATTGCTAAACATGGCATATGAAATGCTTACAGTTTTAACATGTATCAACTTGGATATTGAATATACAATGCAGTTAGTATGATGCCCAAGCCTGGTGCAGCAAGACACGATGAAAGATATGCAAACATGCTATATTACTGTATGCTAATTGAAACATCCCTAATCTAACCGACATAAGCTGGTTAATAAAAGAGGAAAGATGTGGGGTTGGGATAACATTTACATCACCACATACGCACACTTATTAACAACATTGCCCCTCGCGCAGAAGGGTCCGAATAATGAATATACAGGTCCCACAATGAATAATTACTGTCCAAATATGTACAAAATCCTAATTTAATTACAAAATAAATTAGAGAAAGTCAATTAAATTGCGCAGGCAAGCTAGGACTGCCTCAAATCTGCTCGGAGATGAGATGATCGCTTTCGGGGGAAGTTTGGCCCCTTGGCGGAGGAATCCCTCGCGATGCCCGGTTTGGCCTAGTTTACACTGCCTTGCTCCTCCGAAAATTGTGCAACTCACCAAGGTGAACTCTCTGGAACTGGGGAAATCAACCGACCAGTGGAATTACACTGGCCGATGTCCCGGCATGGTATCGACCAGTTATTTAATCCATCGGCAGAATTAATGAATGGCCGGTCTGTAGTATAGGTGGCCGGCCGGCCAAATATTCTCTTGCAGGACCTATTTTTGACGCAGCAGAGGGCAGACAGAGTGCATGGGCAAGGAAAATCCAAAGGCAATGTATGCATGGCCATTCTCCCTAATCATGCAGAAGGACTCAAGGGGCATGGCCTCTTTAAGGGAGCATGGCCCTCGACCCTCGGGCCATCAATCACGTACTTCAATGCATGATGTCCCAAAAGCCAAGTGTGCAACTTTGATATCAAATGAAATGCAAGCACAAAACACATCAAAGGGTCCCAACCCCCTATCATAGTTGATCAAGAGGCAAGGGAATGCACAACGACACACATGCGACCTAAGCATGCAAACAAACATACGAATATGCAACGCAACTACATTGCACACACACTGCTAACAACCTAACATGCACAACGCATTGAAAGATAGCATATGAACATGCAAATTCCAGCACTGAAGTATGATGCTAAACAGCCCCAAAACATGGAAAAATGGCACCCGATGCATGAGATGGAACCCGCAACTCGAAACAAGGCACACAGAATGACTTATAGCTATACAAAGCATGCATTATTTGATCATGAAGCATGAAGATAGATGCAAGACAGTCCCAAAACATGCATATTTCCAGTTTATAACAAGTCTCAAAAATGAACACAAATAGGGCTAATCTATCATGCAAGAAAAGGCCTAAAAGAGAGATTAAACATAAGGGGACAGCAGCTGAACCCAAATGGCAAAGAGCCCTTCAACAAAGTTGAATAGGGGCTTAAAAAAAGACACTTTACAGTTTACATAAAGTCACGAAAATAATCACAAATAAGGCCAAACTATCATGCAAGAAAAGGCCTAAAAGAGAGATTAAACATAAGGAGACAGAAGATGGCACCAAATGGCAAAGATCCCTTCAACAAAGTTGAAGAGGGGCTCAAAAAAAGACACTTTACAGTTCACATAAAAGTCCAAAACAGCTTACAAGTAAGCCTAAAGTACTATGCAAAAATTGGCCTAAAAGAGAGATAAAGAGGCAAGTGGTACTAGGAGACCTCAAACAGTAGGAGGTCCTTGATCAAACATGAAAAGGGACTCAAAATATGACTATTTAGAGTTTCGGTCGGAGCCCAAAAAATCCATCAAGTACGGCTTAGATACAAAGCAAAATAAGGCAAGAAAGAGGGAAAAAGGGGCTCACCCTTGTAGAGCCAAGCTTCAACAAATTTTGGGCCAAGTTTGGGAGCTCTTCACCTCTAGAAAGAAGCCTCAAGTTGCTGGAATGGAGTGTAGATTGATAGGCTGGGAGTTGATGTAGAAATGGCCAAGAACGAAGGTATTCTGAAGCTTGGATGAGAAAGAGGTAGGGAGAGAGAGCTAAGAATTTTTTAGAGAGAGAGAAAAATTTTTATTTCTCCAAGTTGTATCTCTCTTTTTTCTTCTCTCCTTGTCTCTCTCTTTTTCAAGAAGCTTGATTGATATAGAGATATATCAATCTGCAGCTCTTCAGAGCTCCCACGTCCAGGCATGGGCTGGGGTATGGCTTGGAATGACAGCTGCCAGCTGTCTGCAGAAATATCTGTTGAAAACCATATTTGGCCGGCCGGCCATCAAAGTGGCCGACCGGCAGTCAAATTGGCCGGCCGGCCATCACATTTGGCCGATGGCAACATAACACAGCCGTTGGCCTCAAGCCATGGACGGTGGAGTGTGGGGATGTCCCAAAAGCCATTCCCTACCCTCCAAAGCAAAAACACAAGTGTTTGGTGCAAAACCAGACACAAAACGGTCGAGTCGAGAGATCCTGAGGCAAGGCGCGTAGCCGAGGCCTCCGGGAACTCAAGACGAACACAAAACATGGATGATCACCGAGTGTTCAAGCGGTGACGTCCAAGTCTTGAGGATGGTCAAAAATGGGGTGTCTACAGGATGCCTGATTGATGGTCGTGGATCCGACTAGGCCTCTCCCTTGATGTTTTCAGGTGATTTGGAGTGCTATGGTGTGTACATGTCCTTGGGAAACCCTCAATTTTCTCTATTTTGTGCTTCGTTGTAGTTTGGTGTCACAGCACACCAGTGGCCGGCAGCCTGCCATTGATGGTCGGCAGTGTGCCACCCTTGGCCGGCAATGGACCATCTTTGGCCGTCAGATCTCCTTTCCTGGCCGGCAGGCCACTAGTGACTTCCCCTGCAGTGTTTTGGTAAGGTCCAGCAACAAGCACTGGAAGACACCCTGCAAACAGAGCCTCTAAAGAACAACCGGAAGGCCTTCCAAAGCAAGGAACCGAAGCGAGCATGCATGCCTCCCTTCTTCAAACAGAGCTGGAACAGCATCGTTTACTGCTTTCCCTATTTGTTTGTTGTCTTTCATTTGATAGTTAATTAATTTGTTAATTGATTAAGTTGTGTAATAATTAGTTGTATCTAGTTATTCAATTCGGTTCTGTAATAATTAATTAGCTTGTGAGTTAGTTAATTAGGTAACTTATAGTATTTATTTGGACCCTCCGAGCGAGGGCACAATTGTAATAAGTGTCGATGCGTGTGTGCATGTCTTCCAATCCCATTTCTTTCTCCCTTTTATTTAACTGCTTATAATGGTTAAATTTAGGTCATATTTCAATTAGCATACCTTATGCTATGCATGCGTGCATTCATTCATCTGTATTGCATGCACCGGGCTCGGCGTATCATACTAACTGCATAGTATTTCAAATCTAACTTGAATACGTGTTATCTGTTGCATTTCAAATGCCGTCCTAGGATTAGCCGAGCCTATTCTAGACTGCATTTTGTATGTGATACATTAGGCACTTAACATGGACTTGGATCATGCATGATTGCTAACGAGTTCTCTGTTTTGGCGCGGAGTACGATGTAAGTATTTATGCTTTAGCATCTCGCATGAGTGTGATTGTTATCATGACAGCATGCTTACCATGTGGCTATATGCTTATGTGATATACCTGCCTGAATGCCTGTGGGTGAAGGTTGGATTACTTGAATTGGGATAATTCATTGAAATCCGCATTTTAGCCTACTTGTGAGTAGCAAACTTCAAACATTTCCAAACAAACGGATATGCAATGCTTTGTTCCAAATTAGGTGATCTAGTCTATACTTGTATGATGTGCGCATCACATAGTAATTCTAGCTAATTAATCGGAATAAGAACGCATAATGTTTTCAAAACTCGATATCATAGTTAGTAGAGGCCGATCTTTGATCGGGCGAGCGGGGGTGCTCACGAAGTGACCTTCCCCAATCGTACCCAAGTTCCCGAGCCGAGGTAACTTTGGTGATGACGGACACGTGGCCTTAGGCAACGAGTCAGGGTTTCCTAAATTTCCCGAAATAAAATATTTATGTGGCGACTTTGTATCTGGCAAAACAGTCCATGTTTGGTACTTCTTTCAAAAAAAATCTATTTTCAAAAACGATTTGCTGGATTTGGACTCTTTGACGATTCATCGGTCTTGCATTGTATTCTACGAGAATAGATACAAGACCGTGACTTTGAGTCCTGAACTGTAGTGAGCCTCAAATGAACAAAACGGGATTTCCCTCCCGGGACGTTCGGGGACGTCTACAATCTCATTGCAAGAGCCAACCCAATAAAGTATGTTATGTCTAAGCCCATCCTCTCAGGATGCTTAGCAAGATGGTCTCTCATCTTTAATGAATTTGAGATAATTTACACCCCAAGAAAACGGTGAAAGGGCAGGCCCTTGCAGCTTCTTGGCCGACCATCCCATCCTTGCTGATTGGGAAATTTATGAGGAATTTCCTGACAAAGATGTATTGTTCATAGAAGTTTTACAGCCTTAGATGATGTTCTTTGATTGGGCTGCCAGGAAGGAAGGGGCAGTAGCAGATGTCATTTTTGTTTCACCACAGAAGCACATTTTGCCTTACTCATTTATTCTTGGCAAAAATTGCTCAAATTTGGTTTGTATGGATCTGCCCCCTGGCTATGTTGTTCTCGGCCAAGAGCATCTTATTTGTCAATTGCGGAAGGCCTTGTATGGTCTTAAGCAGTCCCCCCGTACCTGGTTTGATCGCTTCAGTGCTGTTATGCTTGCCTATGGATTTCACTGTTCCACCTTTGATCACTCTGTTTTTGTTCGCCACTCGTCTATTAGGAGTATTGTTCTTACTGTCTATATGGATAACATCATCATTTCAGGGAGTGACTCCAATGGTATTGCTAATTTGAAATAGTATTTGGGACAACAATTTCACACCAAAGACTTAGGTCATCGTCGGTATTTTCTTGGGATTGAAGTTGTAGGCTCTTCTTAAGGCTTGTTTCTTTCTCAACAGAAGTATGTTCTTGATCTTCTTACTGAGACTGGCCTCTTAGGCACTCACCCCGGTGATACTCCCATGGATTCTAGTGTCAAGCTTGATAGTGACACTGGAGACCTATTTCCTGATATTGGTCGTTGTCGTCGGTTGGTTGGGAAGTTAATATATCTCACTGTCATTCGTCTAGATATTACTTATGTCGTGGATGTGGTCAGTCAGTTTATACATGCTCTCCACCAATCCCATTTTGTGGCTGTGTGTCGTATCTTGCAATACTTGAAGCGTACTCCAGGTCGGGGTTTACTCTATCACTCATCTTCCTCTTTGTCTGTCACTGGCTTCAGTGATGTTGATTAGGCTGGTAATAAGACTGACCGTCATTCTACCTCAGGCTATTGTACTTTTGTTGGTGGTAATCTTGTTACTTGGCGTAGCAAGAAACAAACTGTTGTTGCTCATTCTAGTGCTGAGGTTGAGTATTGTGCCATGGGTTATACTGCTTTTGAGATGCTCTGGGTTTAGTCTCTTCTCCAAGATTTTGGCTTTTCTGTTCCCACTCCTATTAGCATGTCTTGTGACAATCAGGTTGCTATCTTCATTGTCAATAATTCTGTGTTTCATGAACACACCAAACATATCGAAGTTGATTGCCAGTTTATTCATGATCGCTTACTCTGCAAGCAACTTGTGACTCCTTATGTTTGTTTTGTTGATCAATTGGGCGATATTCTAACCAAGCCTTTGGCTCGGCCTTTGTTTCATCGTTTATCCATCAAGCTGGGCCTATTCGATCTCTATGCTCCAGCTTTAGGGGGAGTGTTAGAATACTTATTTTTGTTCTTTTGTTCTCTTGTTAATATTTATTTAAGTTGAGGGTACGATAGTCATATTACTATGCTAAGGATTGTATATATATTATGCTGAAGTAAAGTTGAGGCACGATGATTATTTAGTATATATAAAATTTATCTTTCTTCTTCTTCTTCCTCCTAAATCCCAGCCTTAAATTCCTTCATTTTACATTCTAACTCCTTCCTCAGCTTTGCCCCTTCCTCCTAGCCACCGCCTCATCAAAATCTAATTTTTGTCGTCTAAGTTTTCTAATTTTTTCTTTCACTATTTTTGTGCCTCTTTCATTACATAATGAGCTTTTCCTTCTTTGGTTTTTTCGTTTTCCCATTATGCGAACTAATAGATCTCTAAAAATATTTCTATCTTCAACTCAAGCTGTGATGAGATCCTTAGGTGTCATAATTATTTTATTTTTCTGTTACAATCATCACATCCGAATTAAAAAAATAAAAAAAAAATCAAACAAAACTAATTTAATCATATTACATTAACCAAAATATAAAAAAAATAAAACTAGGCCTCATTTGGCATGCAACAGTTTTAGCTTAAAAGTCAAAAAATTATTAAAAAAACCAAAAACCTTATAATCTATACCAAAAAGTTAAAGGTTACGTTTAGTAAAGCTTTCTAAATATGATTTGACAGTAGGAGTTGTATTTTGAATTTGTGAGTTTTGAAATTATGATTTGAATGTGAAAAATTTCTTTGGTGAATGAGTTTTGAATTGAGTAAGAAATTTTTGATGTGACATATGATATTTGATACAAAAACTTACAATTCATAACTAAATATACAACTCAAAATTCTATTAAAGAACATTAAAAAATTTAAAAATTCAGAAAATATTTTTTTCGAATATATAAAAATTAGCATACGTAGTCCAAAATTTCTCACCTTCGACCGCATTTTCAAAAGTGAGTGTGAAATTATGATTTGAAACTCCTAAACAAACATCATGTGCAAAATAAACTCTGGAATGTTAGTTCCAGAGCTACACCAAACAGAGCCTGAATGTTTGAGGATTAAAAATGGAGTGTGAGGCTAACAGTGAGTTTAAGGACATATCAGATGTTGATAATTTACACTTCATTTTGGTTGGAGAGTGCCTTTAGGCATGGGTCATTCGCTAGATTATTTTGATATATTCTTTTTTTTGGTAATGTCTTTTTCTCACAGAAATGTTTATTTTTCTTTCTTTCTTATTTTTTCTTTTTTGGTGAGATACTGAGTTTTTTATTTTGTCACAAAAGTATATTTTTTAATTTTTTTTTTTTAAAAGAGGTTCAACAACCTTCAAACCGTTGACATTGCAATTTTTTTTAGTCCCATGATAATTCTTGAATAAAATTCTTACCAACTGGTATGGTTCTTGAAGCATTTTTATTTTTTATTTATTTATTTAAAAATTAAATAATTAGTATGATTCAAGACTACAAAACACTTGATGCTTCATAATATTAGTATTGTTGTTAAACTTTTATTTAATTTTACCTGTATGTTGTGTTTTGTCAAGTTTATATGTGGCTTATAATTTTTTTGGCTTATTATGAAAAAAAATGTACAGAAAGTAGAAAGATGATGTGACTTAAATAAGCCAATAAGTCAATAAGATACCTCATAAGCCATTTTCCAAAATAGCCCTTGGGTTACGGGTTTAGTTGATCTAAATGTTTTGGCTTTTGTAGATTTTGTGAATGATTTGATTTCTTAGATTTGTTATCCCTTTGGGGGCTGAATTTTTGTATTCTTTGCATCATCTTGATACTTTTAACAAAGTCTGCTTATTTATGAAGAAACAAATTATGTTGAAAGCTCCTCATGTTCAAATTCTAAATGCAACTTTGTTGTCTTTTCTTAATTCCGACACAGATACATACTTAGGAATGTAGTAATAGGTGTAATATCAAGTTTGCCATTGACTACTAGATTTGTCATGCCCATCAAAAATAAAGAATTTAAAGTGTTGACATCGTAGTTTTTTTTAGTCCCAAGATGGTTTTTGAATAAAGTTCTTATCAACTGGTATGGTTCTTGAAGCATCTTTATTTATTTAACAATTAAAATATTAGTATGTTTCAATACTACAAAGCACTTGATATACTTCATAATATTAGTATTGCTGTTAAACTTTTATTTGATGTTACCGGTAGGATGTGTTGTGTCAAGTTTCTATTGTTATTCTTCTAATTATGTCAAAAGCTCCTCATGTTTTAATAATTTAATGCAACATTGTGGTCTTTTCTTAATTCTGACATTGATATATACTTAGGAACGTAGAAATAGGTGTAATATTAGTTTTTCCATGGACTACTAGATTTGTTATGTTCATCAAAAACAAAGAATTTAAATTTAGTGAGATGTCAAATTTGTTCCAACATGTAGAATTATTTTTTTTTTGGTTTGCATATTCGGGATTTTTCTTCCAATGAATAGCTGGATAAGTGAATATTTGATCCAAGGGCACAACAAGATGGTGGATTTGATGGCCATGGATCTCATGGATTTTTTTTATTAGTTTAAATACATTCGTAATTTCTAAGCTTATTTCTTTTAATGGGATTAAGTGAGAAACAAGGGATAATGTACTATTAATGATTGTGTAGGGTCTTAGATTTTAAAGATTCAAGCAGTCCCATCACTATCTAATGAAATCATGCATGATGTAGTCAATAATTTTTTTTCAATTAACTTTTTTTTCAATGCCTATTTATTTAACATGCTTAATTATGTCATTTCTTATGTGGCTTTATGTGAACAAAGTATAAAGGTTATTCAGATCAGGGAAGTCGAAGGAATTGAACCAATCTTTTATAATACTAATTCACAGATTGTAGTGATGGATGCATTTGGTAATTCTTGAAGGCATTTGTAAGCATTGCCCTTTTTTTTAACACTACGTAAAAGGACACCAACTGGACTGAGATTTGTTCTATCGATTTGTTCTATTTTGGGCAGCAGCATGCAGGTTTTGATTAGTTATTTTATTGTTTCCATGAGAGATGGTGGAGCTGTTGAAAGCTAGAATTGCTGTTGTATGCTAAGGTTGTAGACAAATGATATGGAGAGTGAATTATTTAGGAGGTCTGCTGTTGTATGATGTTGTTTCTGAGGTTGCAAATCTGTCTAGCGCTAAAAATGCTACTGTTTTGACTTTGCAAATCTGTCTGCAAGTGGTTGGTATAGGGGAAGGTTGTAAATTTATTCTAAGGTTGCAAATCTGTTTGCTGCTGCTTGGTGCAAATCTTTGTACTAGAGAGTTGTTGGTGTGTGCAGATACTATGAGGATTGCCCTTGAGCTTTGCTGCTGAGTTCTGTTGTTGTTTTGTTTTTGCAGTATTGTTGTTTTATTCTTCTTTTTCTTTTGGTTGCTCTTGATTGGCTGCTCACCAATCTTGGGTCAAGTACTAGCAAATGATTGTGCTGCCTTTATGGTGCCAACCTAATTGGGATTGCAGAGTTTAGCTATGATGCTTAGTGCACTTCCCCGTTTTGTTGATGTATCTTTGCGAGTTGGTTGCTTTTTCATCAATAAAAACTTTTATTTGCTGATCAAAAAAAAAAAAAAAAAAAAAAAAAAAAATTAGTAAAAGGTAGTGCAAGACTTTATATTTCTTTTCCTATTTAGTTCTATGATACTCCATTACAGTTGAAGGCAAATTTGTTTGAAGGGAATAAACCGGTTATCTACAGTACACCTTCACACTTATAAAGGTGAGGAACCTTGGCTAGGTGTCCTATCGTTTTAGTTTTAATACAATAGTTTGTTTTGCCTCTTAGCTTTTGTCGGCAACAGTCAATTTAGATCGTTTAGATTTTCTTAAGTGTTACATTTTTTTAGTGGTAACTTTTTTTAAATGATTTTTTTTTTTTAGCCTTTTATGAGGAATTGCGTATTTTGATCACGGAAAATTTGTTCAAGTGTGAATGTGATAATTGATGGTATTTAGTTTGATTATTGCAAGTAACTTGGGGAAGACACTGGTGCTTTTATCAAGAAGAGTTATGTTAGAAAATTTTTTATGTTTAATTTATCTTAATTCATAATTATTGGTTTTTTTGTTTCTCGTAAATATTTTGAATGAGCTTTTCTGTTATGATTTCGTTTAGTTGATTTTTTTTAAAATTCGAATTTAAGTGTTGGAGTTATTTTGTTTCAGGTGACTGATCAGCGTTAGAAATATTGTGGTTGTGTTGCTTTTTTCTATGTGTGTTTATGGTTGGTCTTTCATTTCTGGCTGGATGATTAGTTTTTTTGTTTTTAATAAGCTATAATGATTATTCTTTTGAACCAAAATGTTCATTCACCATTCCTCATACGCGTCAAGTATGTCATGTTGAATTGATTTGTTATAATTGTGTTCCATAGCGCAGTGAAATTGTTGTCATTTTGAATTGATTTATTTAAATTGAATTCTATAGTGCAATGAAATTGTTATCATTCTGAATTGATTTATTTTAATTGAGTTTTGTAGAGTTTAAGTTACCAAAAAAATTGTTGAGAGTGCCTTTAGGCACGAGTTATAGATTTATATTTTTTTTACTTTACATTTTATTATTTTGATTTGCAATATTACTGAACATTACAAATTTTATATGTTTATTCCTTAATTTGCAGTAAGATTAGGAAGAGTTTTTATTTTTAATTGAGTTTTATAGAGCATGTCGTACAAGTAAAATGATTAAAAAATTCTTTAAGAAGAATCAAAAAATGCTATGGACTCCGCAATTTTTAACATGATACGTATAAATTATAACTATATTTTGATGTCAATATTATTTACACCGTGTCCTTTAGACATAGACATGCATTAGTATATTTATAATTTTGAACCCTATAATTCGCTTCTAGTGGCACCAAAATTTGGTGAGATATGCATTCATATATAGGCGTTACTCTATAAAATAAAAAATAAGAGTGAGATTGCTTTTGTTTTTCAAACATTTTTTGGTAATCCAAACAAAATGGAGTTACAGGATACAACAATTGATATTATAAATAATTTGATTGCCAGATATTACATTTTCTTAGTGGCAGTTGCGGTATAATTTTTTAAAAATCCCTAACAATAATTTCTTAAAAATAAATGTAATTAGAATAATTTAGTTTTGGAATCGTGATTCCAATAAAAAAAAATTTAAAACTCATAATCAAACATACAATTCAAAACTATTTACAAAACTCATAGATAAACACACAACTCAAAACTCAATTCAAATTTTTTTTTTCAAAACTCATAACCAAACTCTTTTCAAAACTCTATTTAAAAATATATAATAAAAAAATCATTTTTTATTTTGTTCTTTAATTTTTTATTTTAATTTTATATTTTTCTGAAGAATATAAAATTATTAAAAATATTGCTTATTTTTATTTTTGAAGAAAAATATTTTTTTATTTTTTATTTGTTTGAAAAAAAAATATTTTGTTATTTTTGTAAGTATTGGCCAAATAATTTGTTGTGCATTTCATAAAACTTACAACTCAACCAAACACACAACTCAAAATTCTATTAAAGCTCATAAAAAAATTAAAAAAAAATCAGAAATATTTTTTTAATAAATAAAATTAACATATGTCAATTGCAAATATATATATATATATATATAATTTGCACTGTTTAGGTCAACCGCGGACAACTGGTGGGACGTCTGTTGGGACGACGGTTAGCACAAATTATCCTACCTTCGACCGAGTTTTCAAAAGTGAGTGTGGAATTATGATTTGAAACTCCTAAACAAACATCATGTGCAAAATAAACTCTGGAATGTTAGTTCCAGAGCTACCACCAAACGAAGCCTGAATGTTTGAGGATTAAAATGGTAGTGTGAGGCTAACAGTGAGTTTAAGGACATATCAGATGTTGATAATTTACACTTCATTTTGGTTTGGAGAGTGCCTTTAGGCATGGTTCATTCGCTAGATTATTTGTATATTCTTTTTTTTGGTAATGTCTTTTCTCACAGAAATGTTTATTTTTTCTTCTTTTCTTATTTTTTTTTGGTGAGATACTGAGTTTTTTATTTGTCACAAAAGTATATTTTTTTAAAATTTTTTTTTTAAAAGAGGTTCCACAACCTTCAAACCGTTGACATTTGCAATTTTTTTAGTCCCATGATAATCTTGAATAAAATTCTTATCAACTATATGGTTCTTGAAGCATTTTTATTTTTTATTTTTTTTTATTTAAAAATTAAATAATTAGTATGATTCAAGACTACAAAACACTTGATGCTTCATAATATTTTGTATTGTTGTTAAACCTTTATTTAATTTTACCTGTATGTTGTGTTTTGTCAAGTTTATATGTGGCTTATAATTTTTTTGCTTATTATGAAAAAAAATGTATGAAAAGTAGAAAGATGATGTGACTTAAATAAGCCAATAGTCAATAAGATAGCTCATAAGCCATTTTCCAAAATAGCCTTGGGTACGGGTTTAGTTGATCTAGATGTTTGGCTTTTGTAGATTTTGTGAATGATTTGAATTTCTTAGATTTGTTATCCCTTTGGGGGCTGAATTTTTGTATTCTTTGCATCGTCTTGATACTTTTTAACAAAGTCTGCTTATTTATGAAAAAAAAATTATGCTGAAAGCTCCTCATGTTCAAATTCTAAATGCAACTTTGTCGTATTTTCTTAATTCCGACACAGATACATACTATGGAATGTAGTTAATAGGTGTAATATCAATTTTGCCATTGACTACTAGATTTGTCATGCCTCATCAAAAATAAAGAATTTAAAAGTGTTGACATCGTAGTTTTTTTTAGTCCCAAGATGGTTTTTTGAATAAAGTTCTTAATCAACTGGTATGGTTCTTGAAGCATCTTTATTTATTTAACAATTAAAATATTAGTATGTTTCAAACTAAAAGCACTTGATATACTTCATAATATTAGTATTGCTGTTAAACTTTTATTTGATGTTACCGGTAGGATGTGTTGTGTCAAGTTTCATTGTTATTCTTCTAATTATGTCAAAAGCTCCTCATGTTTAATAATTTAATGCAACTTGTGGTCTTTTCTAATTTCTGAATTGATATATACTTAGAACGTAGAAATAGGTGTAATATTAGTTTTTCCATGGACTACTAGATTTTTATGTTCATCCAAAAACAAAGAATTTAAATTTAGTGAGATGTCAAATTTGTTCTGCATGCAAGATTTTTTTTTTTTTTTTTTGGTTTTCATATTCGGGATTTTCTTCCAATGAATAGCTGGATAAGTGAATATTGACCAAGGACACAAGATGTGGATTTGATGGCCATGGATCTCATGGATTTTTTTTATTAGTTTAAATATGTTCGTAATTTCTAAGCTATTTCTTTTAATGGATTAAGTGAGAAAAGGATAATGTACTATTAGATTGTGTAGGGTCTTAGATTTTTAAAGATTCAAGCAGTCCATCACTATCTAATGAAATCATTGCATGATGTAGTCAATAATTTTTCAATTAACTTTTTCTTCAATGCCTATTTATTTAACAGTCTTAATTATGTCATTTCTTATGTGGCTTTATGTGAACAAAGTATAAAGGTTATTCAGATCAGGGAAGTCGAAGGAATTGAACCAACTTTTATAATACTAATTCACAGATTGTATTGATGATGCATTTGGTAATTCTTGAAGGCATTTGTAAGCATTGCCCTTTTTTTTAACACTACGTAAAAGGACACCAACTGGACTAGATTTGTTCTATCGATTTGTTCTATTTTGGCAGCAGCATGCAGGTTTTGATTAGTTTGTAGTGAGCCTCAAATGAACAAAACGGGATTTCCCTCCCGGGACGTTCGGGGACGTCTAAAATCTCATTGCAAGAGCCGACCCAATAAAGTATGTTATGTCTAAGCCCATCCTCTCACGACGCTTAGCAAGATGGTCTCTCCTCTTTAATGAATTTGAGATCATTTACGCGCCAAGAAAACGGTGAAAGGGCAGGCCCTTGCAGCTTCTTGGCCGACCATCCCATCCCTGCTGATTGGGAAATTTATGAGGAATTTCCTGACAAAGATGTATTGTTCATAGAAGTTTTACAGCCTTGGATGATGTTCTTTGATTGGGTTGCCAGGAAGGAAGGGGCAGTAGCAAATGTCATTTTTGTTTCACCATAGAAGCACATTTTGCCTTACTCATTTATTCTTGGCAAAAATTGCTCAAATTTGGTTTATATGGATCTGCCCCCTGGGTATGTTGTTCTCGGCCAAGAGCATCTTGTTTGTCAATTGCGGAAGGCCTTGTATGGTCTTAAGCAGTCCCCGCGTACCTGGTTTGATCGCTTCAGTGCTGTTATGCTTGCCTATGGATTTCACAGTTCCACCTTTGATCACTCTGTTTTTGTTCGCCACTCGTCTATTAGGAGTATTGTTCTTACTGTCTATATGGATAACATCATCATTTCAAGGAGTGACTCCAATGGTATTGCTAATTTGAAATAGTAATTGGGACAACAATTTCACACCAAAGACTTGGGTCATCGTCGGTATTTTCTTGGGATTGAAGTTGTAGGCTCCTCTTAAGGCTTGTTTCTTTCTCAACGGAAGCGTGTTCTTGATCTTCTTACTGAGACTGGCCTCTTAGGCACTCACCCCGGTGATACTCCCATGGATTCTAGTGTCAAGCTTGATAGTGACACTGGAGACCTATTTCCCGATATTGGTCGTTGTCGTCGGTTGGTTGGGAAGTTAATATATCTCACTCTCATTCGTCTAGATATTACTTATGCCGTGGATGTGGTCAGTCAGTTTATACATGTTCTCCGCCAATCCCATTTTGTGGCTGTGTGTCGTATCTTGCAATACTTGAAGCGTACTCCAGGTCGGGGTTTACTCTATCACTCAACTTCCTCTTTGTCTGTCACTGGCTTCAGTGATGTTGATTAGGCTGGTAATAAGACTGACCGTCATTCTACCTCAGGCTATTGTACTTTTGTTGGTGGTAATCTTGTTACTTGGCGTAGCAAGAAACAAATTGTTGTTGCTCATTCTAGTGCTGAGGCTGAGTATTTTGCCATGGGTTATACTGCTTTTGAGATGCTCTGGGTTTAGTCTCTTCTCCAAGATTTTGGCTTTTCTGTTCCCACTCCTATCAGCATGTCTTGTGACAATCAGGTTGCTATCTTCATTGTCAATAATTCTGTGTTTCATGAACACACCAAACATATCGAAGTTGATTGCCATTTTATTCATGATCGCTTACTCTGCAAGCAACTTGTGACTCCTTATGTTTGTTTTGTTGATCAATTGGGTGATATTCTAACCAAGCCTTTGGCTCGGCCTTTGTTTCATCGTTTATCCATCAAGCTGGGCTTATTCGATCTCTATGCTCCAGCTTTAGGGGGAGTGTTAGAATACTTATTTTTGTTCTTTTGTTCTCTTGTTAATATTTATTTAAGTTGAGGGTACGATGGTCATATTACTATGCGAAGGATTGTATATATATTATGCTGAAGTAAAGTTGAGGCACGATGATTATTTAGTATATATAAAATTTATCTTTCTTCTTCTTCTTCTTCTTCCTCCTAAATCCCAGCCTTAAATTCCTTCATTTTACATTCTAACTCCTTCCTTAGCTTTGCCCCTTCCTCCTAGCTACCGCCTCATCAAAGTCTAATTTTTGTCGTCTAAGTTTTCTAATTTTTTCTTTCACTATTTTTGTGCCTCTTTCATTACATAATGAGCTTTTCCTTTTTTGATTTTTTCGTTTTCCCATTATGCGAACTAATAGATCTCTAAAAATATTTCTATCTTCAACTCAAGCTGTGATAAGATCCTTAAGTGCCTTTGTTTTTTAAATTGATTTTGATTTGGTGTTTGTTTACAATTCAATTTTAGGTTTGTTTTTATACATCTATATTCCTAGCATTGTTGTTTAGATCATATTAGAGCTCTTTTATTCAGATTTGTATTTGTCTTCTTGCTTTTCTTTTCAGTTTTTCTTTTTATTTATTTATTTTTATTATTCTTTGTTTTGGACTTTGTTGCTAACCATTTAGAGTGAACTTTTTTTTGGATGAATATTTAGAGTGAGCTTTGTTGCATTAATATCCTTAATTTGATTTTCTTGGAAAAATTGAGGTTGCGTTTGGTAGAGCTTTCTAAATATGATTTGAGAGTAGGAGTTGTATTTTGAATTTGTGAGCTTTGGAATTATGATTTGAGTGTGAAAAATTTGTTTGGTGAAAGAGTTTTGAAAATAATTTTGAATTGAGTGGAGAATTTTTGATGTGATATATGATATTTGATACAAAAACTTACAACTCAACCAAACACACAACTCAAAATTCCATTAAAGCTCATAAAAAATTTTAAAAAATTCAGAAAATATTTTTTTTTAATAAATAAAAATTAACATATGTCAATTGCAAATATATATATATATATATATATTTGCACTGTTCAGGTCAACCGGCCGGACAACTGGTGGGACGTCTGGTGGGACGACCGGTTAGCCCAAATTTTCCTGCCTTCGACCGAGTTTTCAAAAGTGAGTGTGGAATTATGATTTGAAACTCCTAAACAAACATCATGTGCAAAATAAACTCTAGAATGTTAGTTCCAGAGCTACACCAAACAGAGCCTGAATGTTTGAGGATTAAAAATGGAGTGTGAGGCTAACAATGAGTTTAAGGACATATCAGATGTTGATAATTTACACTTCATTTTGGTTGGGGAGTGCCTTTAGACATGGGTCATTCGCTAGATTATTTTGATATATTCTTTTTTTTGGTAATGTCTTTTTCTCACAGAAATGTTTACTTTTCTTTCTTTCTTATTTTTTCTTTTTTGGTGAGATACCGAGTTTTTTATTTTGTCACAAAAGTATATTTTTTAAAATTTTTTTTTTAAAAGAGGTTCAACAACCTTCAAACCGTTGACATTGCAATTTTTTTTAGTCCCATGATAATTCTTGAATAAAATTCTTATCAACTAGTATGGTTCTTGAAGCATTTTTATTTTTTATTTTTTTATTTAAAAATTAAATAATTAGTATGATTCAAGACTACAAAACACTTGATGCTTCATAATATTAGTATTGTTGTTAAACTTTTATTTAATTTTACCTGTATGTTGTGTTTTGTCAAGTTTATATGTGGCTTATAATTTTTTTGGCTTATTATGAAAAAAAATGTATAGAAAGTAGAAAGATGATGTGACTTAAATAAGCCAATAAGTCAATAAGATAGCTCATAAGCCATTTTCCAAAATAGCCCTTGGGTTACGGGTTTAGTTGATCTAGATGTTTTGGCTTTTGTAGATTTTGTGAATGATTTGATTTCTTAGATTTGTTATCCCTTTGGGGGCTGAATTTTTGTATTCTTTGCATCATCTTGATACTTTTTAACAAAGTCTACTTATTTATGAAGAAAAAAATTATGCTGAAAACTCCTCATGTTCAAATTCTAAATGCAACTTTGTCGTCTTTTCTTAATTCCGACATAGATACATACTTAGGAATGTAGTAATAGGTGTAATATCAATTTTGCCATTGACTACTAGATTTGTCATGCCCATCGAAAATAAAGAATTTAAAGTGTTGACATCGTAGTGTTTTTTAGTCCCAAGATGGTTTTTGAATAAAGTTCTTATCAACTGGTATGGTTCTTGAAGCATCTTTATTTATTTAACAATTAAAATATTAGTATGTTTCAATACTACAAAGCACTTGATATACTTCATAATATTAGTATTGCTGTTAAACTTTTATTTGATGTTACCGGTAGGATGTGTTGTGTCAAGTTTCTATTGTTATTCTTCTAATTATGTCAAAAGCTCCTCATGTTTTAATAATTTAATGCAACATTGTGGTCTTTTCTTAATTCTGACATTGATATATACTTAGGAATGTAGAAATAGGTGTAATATTAGTTTTTCCATGGACTACTAGATTTGTTATGTTCATCAAAAACAAAGAATTTAAATTTAGTGAGATGTCAAATTTGTTCCTGCATGCAAGATTTTTTTTTTTTTTGGTTTGCATATTTGGGATTTTTCTTCCAATGAATAGCTGGATAAGTGAATATTGACCCAAGGGCACAACAAGATGGTGGATTTGATGGCCATGGATCTCATGGATTTTTTTTATTAGTTTAAATACATTCGTAATTTCTAAGCTTATTTCTTTTAATGGGATTAAGTGAGAAACAAGGGATAATGTACTATTAATGATTGTGTAGGGTCTTAGATTTTAAAGAAGCAGTCTCATCACTATCTAATGAAATCATGCATGATGTAGTCAATAATTTTTTTTCAATTAACTTTTTCTTCAATGCCTATTTATTTAACATGCTTAATTATGTCATTTCTTATGTGGCTTTATGTGAACAAAGTATAAAGGTTATTCAGATCAGGGAAGTCGAAGGAATTGAACCAATCTTTTATAATACTAATTCACAGATTGTAGTGATGGATGCATTTGGTAATTCTTGAAGGCATTTGTAAGCATTGCCCTTTTTTTTAACATTACGTAAAAGGACAACAACTGGACTGAGATTTGTTCTATCTATTTGTTCTATTTTGGACAGCAGCATGTAGGTTTTGATTAGTTATTTTATTGTTTCCATGAGAGATGGTGGAGCTGTTGAAAGCTAGAATTGCTGCTGTATGCTAAGGTTGTAGACAAATGATATGGGGAGTGAATTATTTAGGAGGTCTGCTGTTGTATGATGTTGTTTCTGAGGTTGCAAATTTGTTTAGCGCTAAAAATGCTACTGTTTTGACTTTGCAAATCTGTCTGCTAGTGGTTGGTACAGGGGAAGGTTGTAAATTTATTCTAAGGTTGCAAATCTGTTTGCTGCTGCTTCGTGCAAATCTTTGTACTGGAGAGTTGTTGGTGTGTACAGATACTATGAGGATTGCCCTTGAGCTTTGCTGCTGAGTTCTGTTGCTGTTTTGTTTTTGCAGTATTGTTGTTTTATTCTTCTTTTTCTTTTGGTTGCTCTTGTTTGGCTGCTCACCAATCTTGGGTCAAGTACTAGCAAATGATTGTGCTGCCTTTACGGTGCCAACCTAATTGGGATTGTAGAGTTTAGCTATGATGCATAGTGCACTTCCCCGTTTTGTTGATGTATCTTCGCAAGTTGGTTGCTTTTTCATCAATAAAAACTTTTATTTGCTGATCAAAAAAAAAAAATTAGTAAAAGGAAGTGCAAGACTTTATATTTCTTTTCCTATTTAGTTCTATGATACTCCATTACAGCTGAAGGCAAATTTGTTTGAAGGGAATAAACCGGTTATCTACAGTACACCTTCATACTTATAAAGGTGAGGAACCTTGGCTAGGTGTCCTATTGTTTTAGTTTTAATACAATAGTTTGTTTTGCCTCTTAGCTTTTATCGGCAATAGTCGATTTAGATCGTTTAGATTTTCTTAAGTGTTACATTTTTTTAGTGGTAACTTTTTTTAAATGATTTTTTTTTTTAGCCTTCTATGAGGAATTGCGTATTTTGATCACGGAAAATTTGTTCAAGTGTGAATGTGATAATTGATGGTATTTAGTTTGATTATTGCAAGTAACTTGGGGAAGACACTGGTGCTTTTATCAAGAAGAGTTATGTTAGAAAAATTTTTATGTTTAATTTATCTTAATTCATAATTATTGGTTTTTTTGTTTCTCGTAAATATTTTGAAGAGCTTTTCTGTTATGATTTCTTTTAGTTGATTTTTTTTAAATTCAAATTCAAGTGTTGGAGTTATTTTGTTACAGGTGACTGATCAGCGTTAGAAATATTGTGGTTGTGTTGCTTTTTTCTATGTGTGTTTATGGTTGGTCTTTCATTTCTGGCTGGATGATTAGTTTTTTTGTTTTTAATAAGCAATAATGATTATTCTTTTGAACCAAAGTGTTCATTCACCATTCCTCGTACGCGTCAAGTATGTCATTTTGAATTGATTTGTTATAATTGTGTTCCATAGCGCAGTGAAATTGTTGTCATTTTGAATTGATTTATTTAAATTGAATTCTATAGTGCAATGAAATTGTTATCATTCTGAATTGATTTATTTTAATTGAGTTTTGTAGAGTTTGAGTTACCAAAAAAATTGTTGAGAGTGCCTTTAGGCACGAGTTATAGATTTATATTTTTTTTACTTTACATTTTATTATTTTGATTTGCAATATTACTGAACATTACAAAATTTATATGTTTATTCCTTAATTTGCAGTAAGATTAGGAAGAGTTTTTATTTTTAATTGATTTTTATAGAGCATGTCGTACAAGTAAAATGATTAAAAAATTCTTTAAGAAGAATCAAAAAATGCTATGGACTCTACAAATTTTAACATGATACGTATAAATTATAACTATATTTTGATCTCAATATTATTTACACCGTGCCTTTAGACATAGACATGCATTAGTATATTTATAATTTTGAACCCTATAATTCGCTTCTAGTGGCACCAAAATTTGGTGAGATATCTATTCATATATAGGCGTTGTTAGATAATGTCTCAATGGGACCACATATTTAAATGTGGTGTTATCATTTATAAGAAGCCTGCAATTTAAGTGATTCAATTTAGTTAATAGGCTTAAGAGTATATGTGTCATGGACCTAATGTGTAGATACTAGTTGAGTAATTTCTATTTCTATGAGGGGCAAAAATAGAAATTAAAACAAAATTGGTTAAGTTAAAAAAAAAAAAAAAAAAAAAACTGCCACACGGTTGTGTTGTTGAAAAACCTATTTCAACCTTATATTGTTATGGTCCCTAATCCTGCCAATGGTGAAGAACTGCCATTCTTCTTCTATTTCCTCTCAAGGAGAATTGATAAGGCATTGGTAAAGGAAAGGATTAGAAGACAATAACAAAATCAATAACAAAGGGTTTATTGATAATCACGCTTCTGTTTAACCGTTCATCGATGGATTCGGGTAAGTTTTTGTCTTGATTTCTTGATGATTCACATGGTAGATGATCCAAAGCATAAATTTTCGTGTTCTGAAAATAATGTTTACACGTGGTATCAGAGCGGTTATATCATGTGTATTATTAGAAATTGATATGCTTTATTTTCATTCCAATTTGCCGTTTCCTGGTTTTGGTTGTGTTTTTTTTTTTTTTTTTTATACCTGCTGGAAATTCTTTTGCGTTTCTGCGAAAGTTAACTTCTATTTTGGTTTTCGGTTTATTTTGTTTTGAATTTGGGTAATTTCTGTTTGCTTTAGCTTCATCAATAACTTGAGGGTTTATTTATACATGTATATATATTTTATTCTTCATCGCAAGCTTTGATTGGTTTTATTTTGAACATTGGTTATAAAAAAAAAAAAATAACACACCCTGAATCCACCTATCTCGTCTGCCTACTGTCTAAGCTGCTTCTTCCAGAAATCTATCTTCTTCATTCATCCATTACCTGACGGGACTCGTGTGCGAAACAGGTGCTCCTTAATACATTCTTCTCCTCCCTGTGAGATCGACCAGGTAAGGTTCATTAATCTCTTAAATGCCGTGTTTGTGGCTTTTATGTTCTTTGGTTTTTATAAATCTATCCATGCATGCGGTTTGTTTATACATCTCATCCACCACGCCTATCTCAACTCTATGTTTAATAAGGTATCCATAATCTCCCTCTATTAATAACAATTCTGCCCCATATGGCCCAAGTGTTGGATGTGTCCTTTGGTCACCATCAAAATATTCTTGTCTTTACGGAGGATTAAGAGATCTTTTTCTATTCCTAATTTGAGGCATGGCTACCAGCTCATACTGATTAATAAGCATTATATTATATACCGTATATATATGCTTATATTAATTGGGATTGCCTGGCCAAAGCTACATTATATCTCTCTCTTATATT
>NW_021027309.1:1295578-1379775 GCF_004153795.1 Camellia sinensis | reverse complement strand
CCATTTCATGCTTCGGGAGTACTTTCACCTCATTTCAGGGCTGCTTTCCCCCACTTTTCAGTGCTGAAATCCCATTACCATGTTTGCATATCATGTTTTCATATCATTGCATCGCATTCTGTCATTGCCTCGGTTTCCGTGCCCGTGTGCACGCATTTCGAGGCACTTCGTTTTCATCCATCGGCATCCTATGTGAGTGTGGCTGAGGCTCACTCATGTTGGTACAAGCCCATATCATGTTTTCATATCATTGCATCGCATTCTATCATCGCCTCGGTTTGTGTGCCCGTGTGCACGCATTTCGAGGCACTTCATTTTCATCCATCAGCATCCTATGTGAGTGTGAGTGTGGCTGAGGCTCTCTCATGTTGGGCTCACTCATGTTGGTATAAGCCGATATCATGTTTTCATATCTTAGATCGCATTCCTGTATTTTCTCGGTTTGCGTGCCTGTGTGCACGTATTTCGAGGCACTTCATTTTTTATCCTCCGGCATCTTATGTAAGTGCGGCTGAGGCTCACTCATGTTGGTATAAGCCCATATCATGTTTTCACGTCGTTTGCATCGCATTCTATCATGTTCTCTTATTTTCACAGCATAGTGCATACTAGGTTGTATCTTAGATCGCATTCATGCATTGTCTCGGTTTGCGTGCCCGTGTGCACGCATTTCGAGGCATCTCATTTCCACAGCATAGTGCATACTAGGTTGTATCTTAGATCGCATTCATGCATTGTCTCGATTTGCTTGCCCGTGTGCACGCATTTCGAGGCATCTCATTTCCACAGCATAGTGCATACTAGGTTGTATCTTAGATCGCATTCATGAATTGTCTCGGTTTGCGTGCCCGTGTGCACGCATTTCGAGGCATCTCATTTTCACAGCATAGTGCATACTAGGTTGTATCTTAGATCGCATTCATGCATTGTCTCGGTTTGCTTGCCCGTGTGCACGCATTTCGAGGCATCTCATTTCCACAGCATAGTGCATACTAGGTTGTATCTTAGATCGCATTCATGCATTGTCTCGGTTTGCTTGCCCGTGTGCACGCATTTCGAGGCATCTCATTTCCACAGCATAGTGCATACTAGGTTGTATCTTAGATCGCATTCATGCATTGTCTCGGTTTGCTTGCCCGTGTGCACGCATTTCGAGGCATCTCATTTCCACAGCATAGTGCATACTAGGTTGTATCTTAGATCGCATTCATGCATTGTCTCGGTTTGCTTGCCCGTGTGCACGCATTTCGAGGCATCTCATTTCCACAGCATAGTGCATACTAGGTTGTATCTTAGATCGCATTCATGCATTGTCTCGGTTTGCTTGCCCGTGTGCACGCATTTCGAGGCATCTCATTTCCACAGCATAGTGCATACTAGGTTGTATCTTAGATCGCATTCATGCATTGTCTCGGTTTGCTTGCCCGTGTGCACGCATTTCGAGGCATCTCATTTCCACAGCATAGTGCATACTAGGTTGTATCTTCACTCATGTTGGTATAAGCCCATTTGTCATTTTCATATCATTTCATCGCATTCCGCCATCGCCTCGATTTGCATGCCCGTGTGCACGCATTTCGAGGCACTTCTTTTTTATCCGCCGACATCCTATGTGAGTGTGGCTGAGGCTCACTCATGTTGGTATAAGCCCATTTGTTATTTCCATATCATTTCATCGCATTCCGCCATCGCCTCGGTTTGCGTGCCCGTGTGCACGCATTTCGAGGCACTTCTTTTTTATTCGCCGGCATCCTATTTGAGTGTGGCTGAGGCTCACTCATGTTGGTATAAGCCCATTTGTCATTTCCATATCATTTCATCGCATTCCGCCATCGCCTCGGTTTGCGTGCCCGTGTGCACGTATTTTGAGGCACTTCATTTTTATCCGATCGGCATCTCATGTGAGTGCGGCTGAGGCTCACTCATGTTGGTATAAGCCCATTTGTCATTTTCATGTCATTTTCATTGCATTCTGCCATCGCCTCGGTTTGCGTGCCCGCATGTACGCATTTCGAGATACATATCATCGCCTCGGTTTGCGTGCCCGCGTGTACGCATTTCGAGACACATATCATCGCCTCGGTTTGCGTGCCCGCATGCACGCATTTCAAGGCGCCTCATTTTCATTGCATTCCTACATTTTCTCGGTTTGCGTGCCCGTGTGCACGCATTTCGAGACACTTCATTTTTTATCCGTCGGCATCTTATGTAAGTGCGGCTGAGGCTCACTCATGTTGGTATAAGCCCATATCATGTTTTCACGTCGTTTGCATCGCATTCTGTAATTGCCTCGGTTTGCGTGCCCGTCTGCACGCATTTCGAGGCACTCCATCTTCATCCATCGGCCTCTTATGTGAGTGTGGCTGAGGCTCACTCATGTTAGTATAAGTCCATGTTGCATTCTATATGCCATTTTAGCCATATTGCATTGCGTATACCATTGTCTCGATTTGCGTACCCGTGTGCACGCATTTCGAGGCATCTCATTTTCACAGCATAGTGCATACTAGGTTGTATCTTAGATCGCATTCATGCATTGTCTCGGTTTGCGTGCCCGTGTGCACGCATTTCGAGGCATCTCATTTTCACAGCATAGTGCATACTAGGTTGTATCGTAGATCGCATTCATGCATTATCTCGGTTTGCGTGCCCGTGTGCACGCATTTCGAGGCATCTCATTTTCATAGCATAGTGCATACTAGGTTGTATCTTAGATCGTATTCATGCATTTTCTCAGTTTGCGTGCCCGTATGCACGCATTTCAAGGCATCTCATCTTCACAACATTGTGTATGTTAGGATTGTATCTTAGTTGCATTTCATGCATGTCATGCATATTGCATCGTGTTCGGAATAGGAGTTAGCCCGGGCACGGGAAACGAGGT
This sequence comes from Camellia sinensis, assembly GCF_004153795.1. Taxonomy (NCBI): domain Eukaryota; kingdom Viridiplantae; phylum Streptophyta; class Magnoliopsida; order Ericales; family Theaceae; genus Camellia; species Camellia sinensis. The sequence continues at coordinate 1,376,891 of NW_021027309.1, read as the reverse complement.
GCATTTCGTACTCCGAGTGACGGAATGTGTCTCAATTCCCCAGTCACCGACACTCCGGATCATCCATGATGGAGTTAGGTCTTGTTGTGTTTTCATGTGCATTCATTCTATATTGAGTTGCACATTTCGACCCCTCGGCCATCATGCATCGATATGCGTGATTGGTGGCACGAGGATCAAGGCATGCATATATCTGTGAAAATACATTGCCATGCCCCTTTCCTGCTCTCTGTTGCAGCAAAATGAAGAATCAGCAACTTTTCGGAGCTCGGCAACGCTTTCCAAGATTAACTGCCTAAACAGAAGGCCTAATGGGGCATCCCGGTGGGATTTCCGGCAAGGCCAGCCCGCAAATGTAACATCATCCAATCAAAGGCGCAAGGCCAGTCCCTGGCTTGGAGCGCCAGTTTTAATAGTTTTCTTTAGTAAATCATTAATTAATTAGGAAATTGTATATTATTTGGACTGTAATATTCGGGACTGTAATATTCTTTTATTTGGGACTGTATATTTTATTCGGACCCTCTGCGCCGAGGGCATAATTGTAATAAGTGTGCGTGTGTGTGTTGTATGTCTTCCAACCACACGTCTTTTTGCCTTTATTTATCCGCTTATGATGGTTAGATTAGGGCATGTTTAAATTAGCATACAGTATGATAGCATGTTTGTTTTCATTCATCTGTTTTGCATGCACCGGGCTCGGCGCACCATACTAACTGCATCGCACTTTCAATTCCAAATTGAATACATGTTAGTTGTAGCATTTCATATTGCCATGTTTAGAATAACCGAGCTGCTATAGTTGCATTTTTGCATTGTGTTGCATTAGGCATTCTTGTATAGTTAGGATCATGCATGATTTCTAATTAACTTCCTTTTTTTTTTGGCTTGGAGTACTCGGTAAGTTTTATGCTTTAGCATCCTTGCATGTGTGTGAGTGACTGCCATGAATAGCATGCTTACCATGAGGCTATGTGCTTATCTGATATAACTGCCTGAATGCCTGTGGGTGAAGGCTGAGTTACTTAAATTGGAATAAATCATCAAATGTTTTAAACTTACCTGCGGTAGCAAACCATCTTTCAAAAACAAACATGAAATGTTTTGTTCCAATTCGGGCGATCCAGTCTATATTTATATGCTGTGAGCATCACATAGTAACCTAGGCTAATAACCGGAATAAGAATTCACAATGTTTTCAAAAATTGATATCGTGGTTAGTAGAGGCCGGTCTATGACTGGGCGAGCGGGGGTGCTCACGAAGTGACCTTCCCCAATCATATCCAAGTTCCCGAGCCGAGGCAACTTTGGTGATGACGGACACGTGGCCTTTTGGCACCGAGTCAGGGTTTCCTAAATTTCCCAAAATAAAATATTTAGGTGGCGACTCTGTATCTGGCAAAGCAGTCCATGTTTGGCACTTCTTTCAAAAATCTGTTTTTCTCAAAACGATTTGCCGGATTTGGACTCTTTGGTTTAGACTTAGAACCGTGACTACAAAGTCGAGTCCGAGCTGTAGCGAGGTCCTCCGCGGGCTTGTTACAACAACACATCACCATTAATGCAGCCCATCACAGCATTTATTACGACAACACCTCCCCGTCGGAACAGGGCCCCCTCACCCTGAACAAGGTAAGCTACGGCGCAGGTTTTCGGCGGAAGGGGGCACGTCGCAAGGGACAGTGAAATGATTACCAAAGGATATAAGCAAGAATCGAGGGCAAGAGGAAGGTTAAGCTTTGCTATCTCTCTCTCTCTCTATATATATATATATATTTCCTTCTTCCTCTACTAATTTACTTGCCGGAGGGTTCACTGGGGGACGACCCCGTTCCCCTTTGGACTTGCTTGCAGGTCATCTGGTGGAATCACCCGCCTGGATAGATTGCCGTGGCCAGACGGACCCCTCCTTCCTGGGGGGCAGGGCCCCTTTGGGTCTGCTCCCTCTTGCTCGGCGCAGCCTTAGTCAACCCAACTCCTACTTGCATTGCTGGGGCAGTCTCCACAACCTCCAGTGTTGGGGTGATCCCCACCACCTCTGGGGTATCCTTGGCCACAGGGACCTCCACCTCAGCTGGGGCCACCTTAGCCCTCTTGGCCCCAGACTCATCTGTAGCTCCCTCTAGGGCACTCCTCTTCTTTTTCTTCTTCTTCTTCTTCAGAGCCTCCCCCTCCTTTTTGGCCTGTTCTTTTACAGGATCTACTGGGGGCGGTCGTGGCTCAAAACTGCTTAAGTCCTTCCCCCCAGCGGCCTTGGGCGCGGACGGATCCTCTCCCGCGCGATCGGTTGAGGCGGTCGGTCTCCTCGCGCTTCCTTCAACTTCGTGGCTTTGGCAAGTATGGCCTGATCCTCTACTTCCTGAACTTCTCTTCTCGCCTCCAATTCTGCTCGGTCGAGGTCTCCACCCCTCGACTGTGGTCCCAACCCTGCCTTAAACAATGTGGACGGCTGAACAAGCTCGTCCCATTTGGCCTTCTCTCTCTCCCTCCACTCCTTCACCCTCTTCACCCTCTCTTCTGCTGCTGCCCCCAGTCTTGGCTCCATCGACCTAACGGGCACCTTCCAGATGGTGCGCACTCCCAGTCCCCCATTGGCAGACACGTAGAACCACCGTGGCCGCCACCCCTTGATCGATGTCAGCAGCCCCGCCACCAATCCCCTCCCCATTACTGCCTGTAGGGTGACCCACGTCTCTTGTTGCCCCGAAGCCTTATAACAGGAAAAGAACTCGTCTACCGCCATGGCTTTCCCTCCATTCGCCTTGGGCCACGCGCTAGCACAGGCCAACAGAATTTTTCATGCATTGGGCATTAATTGCCCCGGTGCTACCTCTAGACGGTTCAGTACGTCAACCACCACTTGGGGCAGTGGCAACCTCAGCCCACCTTTTAGCACCTCCTCGTAAAGGGAAAACTCCCTTGACCTGGCATCAGACGGCCTTTCCCTTGATGTTGGCAGCAATAACTCCACCTCAGCCGGAATCTGGTATTTTTCCCTGATAGCCTCCAAATCCGCCGCAGTAATTGTGGATTTGTCAGCCTTAGTGTGCCAATGATCCGGCTCTACCTGGCTTATTGGTCTTGGAGCCACTATCAGGGCCGACGCTTGCGATTGTCCCACCGGTTCCCCCACCCCCACCATTCGTGTCTCCGTCCTATATCGCGCTGCTAGCTCCTTTGAATCATCGTCTCCCAGGGGGTCCACCCTCACATTCCCCACTTCTTCTTGTGCCATTTCTAGGGTTTGCTTACGAATCACTTCTGACGCAGGAGCAAGGAAGTTGAGGAAATGTTGCAAAGTTGTGTCGTGCGCAATGAAGGAATTAACACTTGGGTATTTTGAGTTTTTGTAAAAAGGTAGGTGAAACGAATTATACCAAAAACCCACAGTTTACCCGTATTCCATGGATCCAAATTAATTTTCCCCGGTTTAAAAACCTTTCAAATCAACCGCCAAAATCGCCTTTTCAAAACCCCCCCTCGTGACCTATCGTTTCATTTCTGCTCCAACGCTTCACTTCCCCCACGATATTGCCACGTGTATGGCCACGATACACTGTCCCCTCCCCTTACCATGTCCTTTCCATTTCACATCAACACATGGCATGCCTCCCCTTTTTTTTGAGCCCCGCGCCGTCCCAGTCGACCCCTCCCGCTCGGCCACCGTTGCGGTCGACACGCCTCGCGGTCGGCACGCCTAACGGTCGACCCCTCCCGCTCGGCCACCCTCACGGTCAGCTCCCCCCGCTCGGCTACCCTTGCGGTCGGCATGCCCCACGGTCGACCCCTCTCGCTCGGCCACCGTTGCGGTCGGTACGCCTCGCGGTCGGCACACCTAACGGTCGACCCCTCTCGCTCGGCTACCCTTGCGGTCGGCACGCCTCGCGATTGGCAAGCCTAACGGTCGACCTCTCCGCTCGGTTCGCACTTCTCTTCCCTATTATTATTCCCTTCGTTGGACTAAAGCTGCACTCGAAAATGGGGGACTACTGACATGGATAGGCCCATAAGGCTTACAGCCCACAGCAAACAACCCCAAACCCATCGCTTGGGACCCATAGCATAACCCGGCTGGCAAAGCCTAGGACAGCTGGAGGCCATCTGGGCATGGAGGGCCAATGACATTCGGGCACATGGCAGGTGAAACACAGGCCACATCAGCAGACAAAGATCTGCAGAGTTATTGCCACAACACATCACCATTAATGCAGCCCATCACAGCATTTATTACGACAACACCTCCCCGTCGGAACAGGGCCCCCTTACCCTGAACAAGGTAAGCTACGGCACAGACTTTCGGGGGAAGGGGGCACGTCGCAAGGGACAGTGAAATGATTACCAAAGGATATAAGCAAGAATCGAGGACAAGACGAATGTTAAACTTTTCTATCTCTCTCTCTCTTTATATTTCCTTCTTCCTCTACTAATTTACTCGCCGGAGGGTTCACTGGGGGACGACCCCGTTCCCTTTTGGACTTGCTTGCAGGTCATCTGGTGGAATCACCCGCCTGGATTGGAACTTGAAGAGCTTGGACCAGCCCGACCCATCCACCCAGGACGAACTGCATCATCAGATAGTACATTTTTATAGAGAATATCAATTGTCATGATTATACTTTCTATGTTAATGAATTTAAAAGTAGGACAAAATAGGAAATTTATATTATTTTTGTTTTTGAAATAAGGGACTAATACAGATATTTTGTTCATGTTATTTCAAGGGAAATAACAATCATCTTTTTTGGTTTAACTCATAGAAAAAAATTGAGTTTTTATTTTTGCGTGTTTTTTTATTTGTACTGAATTTTTTAATAGTTTAAGCAATTTTTTTATTTTTTAGATACACCGAATCTAGATATACTTAAGAAGTATAATATTTTGTGATTTTTTTTTAAATTCACCAAATACAAAAAATATATATATATATATATAAATACAAAAATTCAATACATTTTCTTATTTCGTTTATATAATGGATTTTTTAAAAGTTTTTTTTTTGTATAAATTTTATACTTTTTAAATATATCTAGATTAAATTGATCTAATCTAAATATATTGGTGGAAATAAAAATAAAAAATTATATTCATATATAAAAATTTATACAAGAAATATAATAAAAATGTTGTGATAGTGATATTGTTGTAAATATAAATCATGCTTATGGGTATTTTGTTTTAAAGTGAAATGTTACTATTAAGTTATATCATTGTATTTGAAATTTTATATAAATTTTATATTTTATATCATTACTCAATAAGAATATGTTCATGTAGAATTTAATGATGAAAAATTATAGAATATAGTTATGATGATAGGAAGAAGAAATGGTAGGAAAAAGGGTAAAATGGTCATTTAGAAAATTTTAAGGCATGATATCAGTAATTCAGAGACAATTTATAATGAGATTACAAATCTCATGGAGGAGAATGTAATTTTTCAAATGTGAAGGAGGATATGTATTAAATGAAAGTCTCAAGGGATGTCGGTATAATTTACCTTAATAGAATGAACTTTGGTACACTCATACTAAGTCCGACCCATAAGACAAGCTGCAAAAATAGACAACAATAAAGAATTAGGAAAACCAAGAGAAAATTTCATTCCCGTCCCCCCTCAAAAAAAAAAAAAAAAACTATATTCATCCAATCAATTTCAGACTTTTACTTTTGATATTGTCAATTTACCCCCTAACCTATTTAAATCATGATCAATTTACCCCATACTATCACATTTAAATAGAAAAAGTAAAAAAAAACAAATTAGATTTTGGCCCAAAATTTCAAATGATAGATCTAAACTCACAATCTCCTAACTAAGCACTCCATTTCTTCACTCTGCACCTCTACAACTCTACCAGCCACCGCCTTTGCCGACTAGCCCTCATCTTTCCTTTGCCAGTGCAACCCTTCCCCCAACGCCTCTAATTACCTCCTTCCCGCTGCCCTAGCCTCTCCTCGTTACCCGAGCCCCACCTTCACAATTCACAAAAACAAACAAACTCCATATAACATGCCATGAAGAAGTAATGCAATTACTAGGCGAGAAGAAGGCTAATTCTAATACTTGGCCTTGGAAGACGATGGTTTGGTTGAGTCTAAGGGATTGTGTTCATGTGATGATATCGAAAGATGTAGTGGAGATTGGGAAGAGAGTAATGATGAGTACGGTGAAGAGACATAGTGTAGAGCAACAATGAAGTTTTTTATGTTTCTCATTCTTCTTCACATAGAGGCCTCTTGCTCTGTCTCTCTCTCTTGCTTTCTCTCTCTAACATGTGAATGAATAAGACAAATGTTCTTCATGTTTGAAGACATTTTGGCGTGTCGAAAGATGGGTGACTAAAGGCAAAAGGGGAAGGTTGAAGGTAGAGTTGCATTAGTGGAGAGAGGAGAAGGGTTGGCCGATGATAGTGGTGGTCGGCAGAGTTGTAGAGGTACAATGAGAAGAGATGGTGAGTTTGGATCTATAATTTAAAATTTGAGGTCAAAATGTAATTTTTTTAAAACTTTTTCGTTTAAATGTGATTGTAGGAGGTAAATTGATTATGATTTAAATAGCTAAGAGGATAAATTGATAATATCAAAAGTTCAGGTGTAAAATTGATCAAACGAGTATAATTAGGGAAGGAAACGAAATTTCCTCAAAGTTGTTTGGTTCTCTTTGACGTGTTTCCCAACTGAAACTTTCTTTATAAGCGCGTTTCTGAACTGAAACTTTCTTTATAAGCAATGAAAAGTAGCTAAAACAATCTTTTCACAATAAAAAAGTTACTAAAAAAGTTTAAAAAAAATTAAAAATTTAAATAATTATGCAAAAAAGTTAAAAATTTTACTTTCTCTCTATTATTTGCATATTTTTTCTTAAAAAATAAAAAAAAAATCTCAAAAATACTAATTTTTTCTGACTCGTATTTGAGCAAAAATAAAAAATACTAAAATAATTTATTCTCAAACCAAACGATGGTTTCAAATTATCCTACTTTGAGACTTGCTCAGATGAAATAAAGTTTGAGAGAGATGGGAGTGGTCAAGAGAAACAAGGGAAAGCAATAGATGTGAAATTTCTACATTCCCATTTGGTGATGATGCTCGTCCCCCAGAACGAGACAAATTTTCTCGTTGGTCTGCTTTATCACCAGCCACAAATGGCTTTATTGGAGTATCTGACCAAAGTATAAAACTCATTGACCAAGTCACCCTCACGATAGACCACACCCCCCCCCAAAATATTTTTTGAATAATACTTGGGACCCCTTTTTGGGGTTACCCCTCACCCCTTTTTGCCAAAGTGATAAAGTCAATATTGCGCCTCCGTTTGGGAAGTGGGTTGGTTTTTTGGCTTTTTGGCTTTTTGGCTATTTTAGTCTGGGCTATTTTAGCCTGGTTTGGCAAGGGCTTTTTGGCTTTTTGATTTTTTTGGCTTTTTTTGTGAGAGAGGATTGTAATGATTATGGGTTGGATTTGATGTTTTGTTTTTTGTGGCTAAAATAGCCTATTTTGTTTTTTGTGGCTATTTTAGCCCCAAACCAAGTTCCCAAACAATGCCGCAACTGTTAGAGATGTCAATGGGAATTAATGGGATGTATATTAATTTCCTATTTTCATTTCTTTATAATTATTTTTTCTTATTCCTTATTCTCCATAGGTATTACCCTCTCCATCTTCTAATGGGTTTGGATTTTTTCCAATCCAACTTGACCTCTTTTTTTTTTTTTTTTTTTAAGATTCACAACCAATGTTAAATATACATTCAATCTTATTTTACATTATTTGGCTCAATAATAAAATTAAATACACATTATTTAATATTGTCACGTTATTCTTATCAAATTTTATGTATATTTAGAATTTTTTTAATTTATTTAGAAAAATTTTATTCCTAAAAAAAAAATTCCAGCTTCTTTTTTAATTTTTTTAAATTTTATGTATCTACTTCTCCTCTCTATTAATTGATCTTTGATAATTTGAAGGTGAGTTGTGGCTCTCGTTTCCATCTTCTTCTTCTTCTTTTTTTTTTTAATTTTATTTGCATTTATAGAATGAATTTTCTCGTTTCACTATCTCCTGCAATTGTTTTATTGGATTTCTCTTTGATTTGATAGTAACCTTAGACTGAATTTTTCAATTTTCATCTTAACTAGTGATCACTTTAATTGAAATTTTGTACATTTTTGTCTTCAATTTCCATGTTTGGGTTATGATTAATTGCGCATTTTTGATCGATAGTCACAATCTTGTTGCCGCTAGATTGTCGCCATCGCAAATCGCCGTTACTATTGTGAGAGGATGAGAGAGAGTGAGAATTAGAACTCTAATTGTAAACAGAGTAGTGAAACATGGATGACAATAGATAACCTATCCTATGGGTATCGATGGAGAGTCAACCCAAATACATGGGTTTTCCCCATTTTTTCTTGTCCGTCGATTAGGGTAAGTGATATTATTTAAATCTCCATTAGGGATGGGTACCCATTAACTTCCCCATATTTTTTTATTTATTTAGGTACATCGAAAAATAATTTCTCGATATGTTTTCACTACTCTATTTACAATTAAAGTTTTAATTCTCACTCTCTTTCATCCTCTTACTATAGCAACAGCGATTTGCAATGGCAACAATGTAGTGGCGACAAGATTATGACTATAGATCAAAAACTTGCAATTAATCATAACAAAAACATGGAAATTAAAGACAAAAATGTACAAAATTTCAATTAAGGTGATCACTAATTAAGATGAAAATTGAGAAATTCAATCTTGTTGGAAAATGGCTTTTGAAACTTTTGAAAAAACCTTACTTTTTGCTAACTGTGAGCATTAATTAAGGTGGGACCCAAGCGTTATTTTTAATGTTTCTAATTGAGTTCATGTTTAATGTCGCGTAGTGAATAAAACCGTGTATTTGGTTGCTCAAAACCATTTTCGGATGAATGAGAATTCAATGCGTGTTTTCAGGTTCGTGAAAATGGCTTTAGGTGGGTTTCTTACACATTTGTGAAATGTGTTTGTCCTACATTAGAAAGGCTTATGGATTTGTGTGGGTTTATATAACCTAGCTTGGGATACTTGGGATGGACCCCAAAGGGGTACCCAAGTTTGTAGAAGGGTGATGTTATAGGTGAAGTGGGCTAGATCCATTGGACTTAAAACAAAAACCCCATGCGCGGGCTGCTGTCTGTCTGGACGGGCTTGGGCACGGATGCGTGGTGTGAGATTCGGTTGGGCTTGTTCGGCCCAATACTTATCTTTTTGGGCCAAAAATAATTGTAATTTATTTATTTATTTTGAATTTTGGTTTCCAAATTCAAAATAAATTGGTCCAAAATTTTTTCCTTTACCCAAACAGATCCTAACCCACCCAAATAGATTTGAACCTGTTGAATCCTTTCCCGGACAGATCTGTAATTGTCCAAACAATCCAAACAGATTTTTTATCTATTGAAATCTATCCGAACAATTGCCTATCTATTGTCACCCATTCGGAACAGCCATCTTTCCTCCTATATAAAGCCTGCCATTCTAGCATTTCTGGCATCGAAAATTTTCCAGACTTCTTCCCTTTCTTCTTCCGTTCGTCCTCCTTTGCTCCTGTATTTGTTTCTGCATTTATTTTCAGGAAAAGAAAGAGAAAGAATAATAGCATCGTTTGGTTCGCTAGACTTGATTTTATAGTGCTATAAAATCAAGTATTAGTTGTTGCATCCTGGGAAGTAGACGCCAGTTAAAACTCGAAGCACCGGAGCGAGGGCGAAATCTACTCTAAGGAGATTGTGTCCAACACAAGCCTTGACATTAATGTCTGTAAGCGTTTAATTCGAAAAATAATTTACATAATTATTTTTTTAATTATTTTATTGTTTGTTTCATTTACACATTTAATTTACACATATACACCACTGTGGGAATAACAAGGTTACCATCAAATCAAAGAGAAATTCAATAAAACAATTACAGGAGATATTGAAACAAGAAAATTCATTCTATATATGCAAATAAAAATTAAAGAAGAAGAAGAAGAAGATGGAATCGAGAGTAACAACTCACCTTCAGATTATCGAAGATCAATTAATAGAGAGGAGAAGGAGATACATAATATTAAAAAAAATTAAAAAAGAAGATGAGATTTTTTTGTAGGAATAGAATTTTCTAAATAAATTAAAAAAATTCTAAATATACATAAAATTTGACAAGAATAATGTAACAATGTTAATTAATGTGTATTTGATTTTGTTGTTGAGCCAAATAAAATAAAATAAGATTGAATGTACATTTAGCTTTGGTTGTGAATCTAAAAAAAAAATGTCAAGTGAGGTTGGAGAAAATCCAAACCCATTAGGAGATGGGGAGGATAGCACCTCTGGGGAATGGGGAATGGGGAATGGAAAAAATAATTATAGGGAAATGGGGATGTGAATTAATATCCACTCCATTAACCTCCATTGCCATCCCTAGTGAAAACATATGGAGAAATTATTTTTCAATGTACCTAAAAAAAAAAAACATATAAGGAAATTATTGGGTACCCATCCCCGCCTCATCCCCAGTGAAGATTTAAAGAATATCACTTACTCTACCCGACAGACAAGAAAAAAGTGGGAAAACTCATATATTTGGGTTGGGTCTCCATGGATACTCATAGGGTAGGTTATCCATTGCCATCCCTAGTAACTTTACTCCTTTATTTCATAGACCAAATTTCAAGTTCAATTTTGGGTAAAATGCACTTTTTCCCTTAATTAGAAAGACAAGACTTACCAAGGGCAACAATAATAGCTCAAACTTAAAAATAAATAAACTAGATACAATTTACATAATGGAGAAGAAATAAAAACTACAAAACATATCAAATTTCTATCTATATGAGTTAAACCCACAATTTTACATTAAAAAAGGGTGCTATACAATCATATAAGGCCTTGGTTTATATAATTAAAGTCATGCCTATGTGTGTTATATTTAAAAATTGGGTTAATTACACTTTTCACCTCGTTTAATTCAAATTTCAATTTAAATAATTTAGTTTCTATACTTTAAGTTTAGTTTCAATTTAAGGTCAAAATTAACAGTTTTCAGACAGCCGTCACTTTAAATCTAGTTTTAATTTAGTCATTCTATCTAAATTTGAGGTTAACATTAACAATTTTGGGAAACTTATCATTTTTTTAAGTGTACAAATAAACAAAAATTTAAATGAAATGATCGAATTGAAACTAAACTTAAAGTTTAGAGATTAAAATGCTTAAATTGAAATTATAAGAACTAACGTGAAATTTGGATTAAACTGCAAGGGTAAAAAGTGTAATTAACTCTTAAAAACTAGTGAAACTTACTATGACACGTAAGATATCACATAAAGACTGAAGTTAGTAATATAGTTAATTACACCAAGATTCTTTCAAGTACTTGTGAATATTAACTTACCTCTCTCATCTATGAACTTATATATTTTGATTTCTTAAATTATAAAAATGTATCAGTTTTATTTCCTCTAAACCACTTTCAAAATAAGTATATTTGTATGATTTTTATAGTTGTGAGGGGTTAGCATGAATGGATTCATAGAAGTGTTGGATATTAACCCATTGTAAGTGTAACGCCCTCAAATATGCCATAAATCATCTATTCATTATAACTATTAACATGATAGAAAAGTTACATTTCATTCATCAGAGTCTTCAATACAAAAGATATTACATGTTAGCAACAAAATAAATGCCCTACGGGCTTACAACTTTCCAAGTCATCACTTGGTTACAATAAAAGAAGAGTTCCAACTCCTTTACATATAAGCGCTCGGCTTGAATTTACATTTAACACAAAATAAAAACAACAAAACGAAGCCTTCAACTCCTAAACCTCCCAAGCCAAGACCTTGGAGGCGGCATATCACATGTACCTGAAAAATGGTGTCCCGAGTAGGGTGAGCCAACGCCTAGTAGAGATATGCTAAACAGTATATGAGAATTAACTAAAACATTAGCATCCGATAAATGTTTAACACTTGAACACCAACTTACATTCATTCCATAACCAATCAACATTTACATCTATATATCAATCCACTTCCATTTATTTATCCAAATCAATTCATTAACATGGTTCATTTTATCCAAACAATTCAAAATGAGACTACAACTCAAATTATCAACACTTCAATCATTAATATCATTCAAATGTATATAAGATTTCGGGACTTTCACCCTAGACACTTCGGTCAACTTAATTATCAATGGAGTCCATCTCCTATTTCCTCCCAAACAATGGAGTACATCCCCTTTCTCCTCCCAAATAATGGAGTACATCCCATTTCTCCTCCCAAACAATGATACATATGCAATGTAGTTAAACACGTTATTATATACAATGACCAATTAAATCACATATTCAATGTGTTAATCCAACCGTCATATTCAATGACATAATCCAATTAATTAGTTTCAATTTACCTAATCATCATGCAATTTCTACAACAATCATGGCTATCCTCCACCGATAACCCAAAACAGTTATTTCTAGACAGATAAATAAATCTATCAAACATATAATTTATTAACTTTTCCATAGGTGAGTGATTTATCAATCCATCTACACCATTTAATCACAATTTCTTCCAATTTCATAATTCCCAAACCAATTTCATATTTATACAAAATAATTTATTTAATTCCAATTAGGGCAAATCTTCCCATTTTCAAACATCAAACCCCAAGACTCAATTTCATCAATTATACACAAGTGAGCCCAAACCCAAGACCTCACATCCACAATGAAGCCCAAAATTTGAAAATCCATCTTTCACAATTTCAACTTAAAACCCTAACTTCACCCAAACTTCCCAAATCCCAACATTTATACAAAATGACTAATATTTATGTCAAAACTCAGATTAAAGAGTAGATTATCCCTACCTCAAATGGAGAAGCTCAAAGGAGAAGATGTGTGAAACCCAAGATGCTCCAAATCCCACCTTTTTCGGATCATAAGGAAGCCCACGCGACACTCTACCCTTTTTACAAAGGAAGTAGAGTAGAAAAACTCTAGATCAAGAGTATTTGTAGAGAGAAGAGGTATTTTAGAGAGAGAGGCAGCCAGATTAGGGTTTTAAGTAAAAAAGAAATCAAAAAGTGATATAAAATCACGCTGCTGCGAACTGATATATGCGAGGCTCGCTCGAGCGCACAATGAAAAGTTTCAGATCTGCTACCAACATAGACGCATGCTCGAGCGCAAGAATGCTCGCTCGAGCTAAGGAACACATAACATAGGGCTCGCTCGAGCGTAAGAAGCATTGCTCGAGCAAAGAATACCAACCTTCAGGTCTACACAAAGATGCAGACGTACGTTCGAGCGCAAGAATGCTCGCTCGAGTGAAGAAGCAAATACCTAAGGCTCGCTCGAGCTCAAAAAGCCTCGCTCGAGTGAAGAAGCCAAATATTGGGCAGCAACCTTTTGTTCCAACTCACAACCAACCTGTTCCAAACTTACCCAACACATCCCACAACTCAAATACAAAGAATAGAGGATGAAAAATAAGATATAGACAACAACATACAACCACAGAACCCAAGTCTGGAACACAATAAAGGTCGGGGTAAAACCTAGATCGCTATAGTAAGGGTGGTAGCCACATGGTAAGAGTGGCAGCCACATGGTAAGGGTGGCACCAACCCACTATCCACATGGTGGGGTAGCACCCAACTCACTAAAGGTGTGAAGAATAGTTGGCCATGTGCAAGGCCAGCCTACCTCTCCACCTTCTCTTAAGTGTATAAATAGATATAGTGAAGAGAGAGCAAGATACACAGAGACAAGAGAGCAATACATGTGAAGAGCAGTGTATACTCTGTGTTATCAGAGTAAGAGAGAGTAAGCTATATATATAGAGAGAGTGTCAGTTGAGTGTATAATCCTTCTCTTGTTAATATATAGTGTTATCGCTCCCGTGGACGTAGGCTGGATTGCCAAACCACGTTAAAACTTTTGTGTTATTGCTTGTTTGTGTTCCTGGTGTGCCCCCCGATCCCCAACAAGTGGTATCAGAACCCGGGAGGTGAAAAATCAAATTTTTTTCGAAAGTGCCCAGATTTTGAAATGACTAAAATCCACTTTCGAGCATACCAGGAGGAAGCCCTAGAGGAGAGGAGTCCGAAACTATAAACCACAGTCCCAAAGGACCCCATACGCGCCATCACGCACCACTAGAAGAAAGTGTGTGAAGAACATACGCCCCACAGGCCGGCGAAAGGAAGAAGACGAGTGGAGACGCGCGTGTTTCTGACGTTAGCCTGACGTCATCTTGAGCCGAGCCGAGCCAAGAAGTCAGCCGAGCCGAGCCGAGCAGCCAAGTCGAGATTGAGCCGTTGACCAGCTGCTGACCAGGCCGAGTCGAAGCAAAGCCACCAAGCCGCGTGCTGGAGCCGTTAACCAATGCTGAGCTGTGTTGACCGCGCTGCCGAGCCGCTGACATCACCTGACGCCAGTCGAATCGGAGGAATTATCTGGTGCTTCTCAGCCGCACTAGATTTTACAAATCTAAACCGTCCAAACTATTTTGGCTTGATCTGAGTCATTCGGAGTCCATTTCTGAGGATCCAATAGTACTTTCCAACTATTTGGAGTATTCCGGACACATCCGTACGGTTAGATTTTTGAATTGAAGTTTCTGTAAAAAGAAAGAAGATCAAAATGGCAGGAAAATGTGCAAGTTTCATGATAGAGCCTTTTAATGGTAATAATGACTTTACCTTGTGGCAGCAAAGGGTAAAAAATATTCTAATACGAGAGGGCCTGGTAAAAACTCTTCACAAAAAGTCCAACAAATCCACAAACATACAGGATGACAAGTGGAAGGAGTTGAGAGAACTGCCAAACAGCACGATCCAGTTATATCTCGGGAACAACACACTCCGAGAAGTCATCAATGAAAAAGATCCGGCAGAGCTATGGGCAAAGTTAGAAATGAGGTACAAGTCAAAGTCTTTGACAAATCGGTTATCTTTGAAGAAACAACTGTACACACTTCAAATGCTAGAAGAAGCGAACCTTACAGAACATCTGGATAAGTTCAACAGGCTCACAATGGAGTTGGATACTATTGGGGTGAAGACCGATGAGGAAGATAAGACTATTATCTTGCTGGTCTCCTTACCTTCATCATATGAGCATCTCAGGACTACTCTATTGTACAGGAAGGATACTCTTGGATTGGATAAGGTGGTTGCTACGCTTATATCTCATGAGGTGATGAAGAAAAAGGAAAGTAGCAAGCACCTAGAAGGAAATGCCTTGGTTACATCAGAAAATGAGCAAGGTAGAGGCAGGTCCAATGATAGAGGGGGTAGATACAAATCAAGAGGACGTTCGCAATCAAGGCCAGGCTACAGAAGAAAGTGTTATTACTGTGATCAGGAGGATCGCCTCATCAAAGACTGTGCAAAGCTCAAGAAGGACTAGGCAAACAAAGAACATGCGAGCTCATCAAATGTCGCTGCTATAGTGGATGCTGAGGATGAGTATGCACTCACAGTTTCGTCGAGTATGATGAAACCTGATTGGATTTTAGATTCCGAAAGTACATACCATATATGCATAGACAGAAAACTTTTTTCCACCTACCAAGCAAAAGATGGAGGTATTGTTCGTGTGTCTAACAACACTGTAAGTAAGATTGTTGGCATGGGAACAATACGGCTCCGAATGGAAGATGGAAAAATTTTCACATTGGATGGAGTCCGACACGTGCCAAGACTGAAGAAGAATCTAATTTCCTTAAGTATGCTAGACTTGAAGGGTTACAACTTCTCATCTAGTAAAAGAAATCTCAAAGTTATCCATGCAGATACGGTGATGCTACATGGACGACTAGAGGGGAATCTGTACACACTTATTGAAGAGGTTGTGACAGAAGGAGCTACTGTCACTTACCGGGAAAGAAGTACAAGACACGTATTAAAAAGACATAGGGCTCAGCAGACATGGCAACCAAAGTGTAAAAGAAAGCATGGAAGCAGTTCAAAGGTGCACAAAATGGAGCCATTACAACCCATTTTGAAGAAAGCTCAAAGCAAAGAGACCAAGACAGCAAAGCATGTCCCAGGGAAGAAAAGGGTTTATTTTGCTCTTGAATTAGAGACATATTGCGATCTCTCCAAGACTGCATAGAAGGGAGAGATGCAATCACAAAGAATTGCAAAGTAAGCTTTGTATGGCACCCCAGTGAAGGGGTGCAGGGCACTCCAGGCAGGGGCTGTTATGGTGGATCACCTCACATGGGTTGAGGAGGTGATTTGTTAGATATCAACCCATTGTAAGAATGGCAGCCACATGGTAAGGGTGGCACCAACCCACTATCCACATGGTGGGGTAGCACCCAACTCACTAAAGGTATGAAGAATAGCTAGCCATGTGCAAGGCCAGCCAACCTCTCCACCTTCTCTTAAGTGTATAAATAGAGATGGTGAAGAGAGAACAAGATACACACAGACATGAGAGCAATGCATGTGAAGAGCAATGTATACTCTGTGTTATCAGAGTAAAAGAGAGTAAGCTATATAGAGAGTGTGAGTTGAGTGTGTAATCCTCCTCTTGTTAATATATAGTGTTATCGCTCCCGTGGACGCAGGCTGAATTGCCGAACCACGTTAAAACTCTCGTGTTATTGCTTATTTGTGTTCCTAGTGTGCCCTCGATTCCCGAACCACGTTAAAACTCTCGTGTTATCGCTTATTTGTGTTCCTAGTGTGCCCTCGATTCCCAACAAGAAGAGGGTTAAGATGATATTCATAAATAATGGACAGGTCTTAGTGAAATACTCCAATAATATAATACAACTCTCTTTTTCTTACATTTGTCAAGCATATTGGCCAATTTCCATAAATGTTGAGAAGCCGTACTTGATCTTGTGATTGTGAATTCTCGTGATAAGTTTGTGGTGGACAAAAGCAACACATATGCATCTATATGACTTCCAACCAACGTATTAAATAAGTCTTCATCATATGGCCCAATTGAACCATTGTACAATGAACTTTCAAATTAAGGAAACTCTTGAACTGCTTCAATACAAATAACAAAACTTACATAAATAAAAATAAATAATTGCTTGTACCATTTCCTTCTCCTGTATTCATGCATTGGACAAAAAAATTTAACTCATAAAAATTGCCTAACTGGCCTAAAGAGTCTACGTCTCCAAGGCTTCGATATTTTTAGAGCTCAAAGCAGGGCAACTCTACACCCATTGTTATTGAACACCTTGATTTTTTTTTAATTGTAAATATATATATATATATATATACATATATGCAATTCAGTCTAAAATTTTATATTGAATATTCTAACCCACTTTCTTGAACACCCACCATAATTGAACACCCAACCAGTCCACTTTCTTGAACACTCAGCTCAACTCAACCCAATCTAATTCATAATCCTTTATTCAATATATATGATTTGTGACACATGGTACGTTTTGGAGTTTTGCTTTTTCAGTCTGTGCAAAGTTCCTTGTTGACAAAATTGTGTGATTTTGTAATTCTCAACAAGTGTATCACCTAAATGTGTTAATGTTGATCAACAATTTTATTTCAATTTGAATTAAAGGAGTTTTTCTCTTCTTTTTATTTATTTTTATTTTTTATCATGCTAGCGATAAAAATAAAATATATTTATGTAAATTTTTGTATCTACATTTTATTTTTTGAAACAATGATATTAATATATTAGAATTTTATTTCATTTATTTGTTTGTTTGTGATTTGAAAAGTCTAAAAAAATTAAATTTTTGAGCGGCTATTGTAAAAAAAAATTTATGGAGTACTCACTCACTATGAACATCCTGAAAAAAAATTTCTGGAATCGCCACTAGCTCAAAGTGAACTTCTGTTATGGGCCTTTCTTACATTTAAAAAATATATATTATGATCAAAAGATTATGTATTTATTTATTTATTGACAATATTTATAAAAAGATTATTTCCATATATAACTAGTAAAATTTATTTAAATATATAACAAGGTTTACGATAAAAAAAAATTATCAAATAATCCGAGCTTAAGCACTAAATAAAAAATGAATAAATTGTAATAAAATATCTCTTGAACATCATTATTTTCACATTTTTATCTACAAAATTGTTAATCAGGCTTGCATAATCCAACTTATCAACTAAATTATTTTCACTGGATAAATTGCTAATTTATTAATCTTTTTTGTGAGATAGTTGACCAAAGGTAATTTGTAACTGGTATAATTATTTGTATTATATACGCAATTCAAAAAAATTAAGTCAATTCGATTATGTAGTATTTTTATTTTGTTGCGTTAATGGTTTATTTTCAAAATATATTTTTTATTTATTTTTTAAAAACAAATACGATAAAATAAAAATATTACAATTATCAAGAAAAAAAAATTCTAAACAACTGAAACTAATTTTTTGTGGTTACAAAAATTTAGTAAATTTCATAAATTATTTAATATTTTCGTTTTTGAAAAAAATTGAAATCACTGTAAAACAACCTTGAGGTTTGAATGCTGAATAGTCCAATGCTACATCTTCTAGTCAAGTTGAACGAGTCACGGTCCATTTTAATTGAAAAGAATTTTGCCGTGTTCTAGGGTTGGTTTGGCATCACTTAAAAAATTTAAAAAGTTAAAAAATTATTAAAAAAGTAAAAAAATTCATACTATTTACCTCTTTTTCGGTGAAAAATTTGTCAATTGAAAAAAAAAATAGTGCTGCACAAAACTGTGCAGCCACAACTTCTCAAGTCAAAAAGAAAACGTGGCACACTTGTAGCCACACATTTCAATAATTTTTTTTTGAAAAGAGATAGAAACTGTGCACTGCAGTATTGCTGCTTGTGTCAGCGAGAGTAATTTCGTAATTTTGTAATTTTATATAATATTTTAATATACATTTTTTTTTTATTATAAAAAGTCAAAAACTTATCCCAAATCACCATCTTTTTTTTTCTCTATTTTTTAATCTAAAAAATTAAAAAATACACTTATTTAAGACATTCTAAACAACTCCCTAATTTTCAACGTCTGAAATATCTCAACAACAGCATGTACATAGAAGAGGCTAACATCATATATAAGCCCTGTTTGGTAGAGCTGTGGGAAAGTACTTATAGCTTATGCCTAAACAGCTTATAGCTTATAACTTTCAGCTTAAGCTGATTTCCAGCTTATTCTTAAAGCATCTCCTGCCCCACTCAAAGAATAAGCTGATTTCTGACTTCCACAAAGCTATAAGCTATAAGCTATAAGCTAAACCAAACACATCAAAATAGCTTAAATTAAACTGAAAGCTGAAATAAGCTGTAAATAATTTCTGCCAAACAGGCACATAGTAGCATTACTGATATAGTAATTAAGGGGTTGCTTGAGGTGTTCTAAATAAATATATTTTTTATCTTTTTGGACTAAAAAATAAAGAAAAAAATATGAATATTTTGGTTAACTTTTTATCTTTTTATAAAAAAATATGTAATAAAAAATTGTATAAATAAAATGTGTAGTGAAAGATTAATTATTGATTGTACCACTGCCTGGGCTACCCAGCCGGTGTATACAAAAAAAAAAATCAACTCCTTCGGAATAAATAACTTTTGGATAGTGATAGTCGGTCCGTGGGGGCAATCATGGGTTCCATTTTAATAATCTGAACCGTTCAATATGTACAATTCGTCGAGTATTATACGCTTGTAAAAAATCACGTTGATCGGATATCAATAGCTATATAATCAGACTAGTTTTTTTCAACAGTTACCTATCACACCATCTGTTTTGTTTATACAAAACTGATTTGATCATATAGTTAACGATATCCGATCAATTTTATTTTTAACAAAAATATATTAATCGACGAGTTTTACATGTTAACGGTTCGGATTATCAAAAGGAAGTCCTTAGTGGCCCCCCCGGGCCTAACATTTTTGTGACTTTACCTATAGTATTTTTTTTTGTCCCAAACTTGGGGGCAAATGCCCGTCAGACGGCAAATAATCAGCTGTTGTGCATTTGAAGTGCAAATATATATATAATATTTTTTTAATATTTTTTATTTGTGAATAATAATATCTTTTTTATTTTTATGTAAACTTTTAACTTTTTAAATTTTTAATTTTTTTTTAAAAATGTCAAACTTGACCTAAGTATTCAAACTGATTATTTGAGGGTCACAATTTTTATGGCCATAATGGCTCAAAACTGCCAAAATAACATCATTTTGAGTGCAAAACATGCTAAAATATTGTCATTTTGATAGTTTTAAGCCATTATGATCATAAAAATTATCACCCTCTAACATTGTTGTAATATTAATATATCATATCTGTTAAGGATAAGGTTAAGGATAAGGAACCCACTAGTGCAAGTGCATCAGCACCATCTTCTCATGCATTAGCATCAGATGCAATCACAGCTCTCAATGGATGCTCAACTGTTTCCGTAACCACTGGAAAGTAGTTAGAAGTCATTAGGAGTAGTTAGACTTTCAGTTACATATTTTTCAGTTACATAGCTCTTGTATAAATATACTCTGTAATTCAGATATTTTCTTTAATGAGAATTGTGATCAAACTTTCATCAATATCCAATGTATAGAATAACTTACAGCAAGATGGGCAGATAGGTTTTGCTTTTGCTTTTGCTTTCGGGGCCTTTTTCCTTTAGACAATAATAATGTCTGTAGGCAATGGTGATGTCTGTAACTGGTATAATTATTTATACGGCGCTGATAGAGACCTCCACTGGTACCCCATTGGTCAGATATATATATATATATATATATATTTTCACTCTTTTTCTCTAATCACTAATTTCATGTATTTTTTTTCTCTTTTTCTCTAATCACCAATTCCAGGTGTGTGTGAGTGTCGTGGAGGTGGGGGAGAACGGGGTACGGAGTATTATTCAGTGTATTTGGTTTAAGTTTTTTGAATTAATTTTTTTAAAAATTAAATTTTTTAGTTTTCTTATTTTTTTTATGTTTAGTGAATATTTTTAAAATTTTAAACATTTTTTTTATATTTTTAGATGTACTTTACTTAGATATATTTAAAAAGTAAAAAATTTATGAAAAAATATTTTTAAAAATTAATAAATACATAAAAATATAAAAAATGTACTGAATTCTCGTATTTTTTTTTGTTGTATTTTTGGTATTTAATAAATTTTTAATAGGTTTTTTTTAATTTTTTTTACTTTTTAGGTATATTTATGTTAGGTAAGTCTAAAAATTAAAAAAATTGCTCAAAATATTAAAAAAAATCAGTAAAAACAAAAAATTACGAAAAATAAGAAAGTAGAATTTTCTAAAAAGTGTTTTTGAAAAATGATAACCAAGCATTCTCATTATTATTTATATTATATACGCAATTCAAAAAAATTAAGTGAATTTGATTACGGTGTTGTTTGGTAACACTTACGTTTTCAGTTTTTTATTTATATTTACAAAAATTTAAAAAACTTAAATAAAAACTTACTTGGTAAAATTTTTGATTTATAAATTAGTGGTCTTAGTTTATAAATTTGGCCAAAAAATAAAAACACAAAAAATGTATTTCCGTTTTGAGTTTTGAGTTTTTATTTTTTTACCACTCAACACTAGCCACCACCCGCTACCATTTTCCACCACCATCTTCCGCCGCCACCACCCGCCACCTGCCACCACTTTCCACTACCGTCTTTCGCCACCACCACCCACCACCTGCCACCCGTCACTACCTGCCACCATCTACTACCACTATTTTCTGCTGCCATCATCTACCACCACTTTCTACCATCGTCTTCCGCCACCACCCTCCATCACTGTCTTCTGCCGCCACCACCCACAACCTACCGCTATTACGCATCACCCGCCACCCGCCATCATCGTCTTCCGTCACCACCACTCGCTACCGCGTACCACTACTGTCTTCCGTCGCCACCCACCTGCCATCACCATCTTCCGCTGCTACCATCCGCCACCACTCGTCACCGCCCGCTACGCCACCACTCGCCATTTCTCATTCTTTTAGTTTATATTTTTTAAAATTTTCAAACATTTTGTCCAAATCAAACGCGTTTGTAGTTTATGTTTTTCTAAAAATAAACAAAAATTAATTTATAAAATTTTTGTAAATATAAACTGAAAACGTAAACGTTACCAAACACATACTGCCAGCACCACCTCCACCCCCCCCCACTCACTACCACCCACCACCCGCCACCGTCACCCACCCACCGACCACCGACCACCACCCACCCACCACCAGCTACCCACCACCTACCGTCACCACTTTCCACCACCGTCTTCCGCCGCCACTTGCCACCACTTGCTATTTCTCACTCTTTTTTATATTTTTAAATTTTTTAAAATATTTTCTCAATTACCAAACGCGTTTGTAGTTTATGTTTTTCTAAAAATAAATAAAAAATAAACAAAAATCAGTTTATAAAATTTTTGTAAATATAAACTGAAAACGTAAATGTTACCAAACACAGCTTATTTTGTTGTGTTAATGGTTTATTTTCAAAATATATTTTTCATTCATTTTTTAAAAATAAATGCGATAAAATGAAAATATTACGATTATCAGGAAAAAAAAATTCTAAACAACTGAAACTAATTTTTTGTGGTTACAAAAATTTAGTAAATTTCATAAATTATTTAATATTTTCGTTTTTGAAAAAAATTGAAATTATAAACATAAAACTATAAAACAACCTTAAGGTTTGAATGCTGAATAGTCCGATGCCATATCTTCTAGTCAAGTTGAACGAGTGACGGTCCATTTTAATTGAAATTTTTTTTGCCGTGTTCTAATTTTCAACGTCTGAAATGTCTCAACAAGAGCATGTACATAGAAGAGACTAACATCATATATATAGTAGCATTACTCGTATAGTAATTAACTATTCAAACCAAACAATACCCTTGTCTTGATTAAAGAATACCCACAACAATGTGTCTTCTCCACCGCCTCAGAGCAAATTTATCATTATTTCTCATCACAATCACTCTACTAACTACTATCAGCTCTGTTTTTGGCCAGCCAACTTACAATTACCACTACTGTCCTAACTATTCTTATAATGACACGGCCAACATTAAAACCTTGTTGGGCTCTTTGTCCTCCAAAGCAGCCCATAACAACACCTTCTACAAGGACACATCCAAGGACTTGCACGGCCTCTACCAATGCAGAGGCGATGTTGCAACTGATATGTGCCAGAAATGTGTGGAGGCTGCAATTCAAAAAATCCAGAATTCCTCTAGATGCCAATCTAGAAGCAGGGCAGACATATGGTACGATGAGTGCACGTTACGATACGCTCGTACTAACTTCTTTGGAATTGTAAAATTAGATCCACAAGTTTTGATGTATAATACCGGTAATGCTAGTTCACCCAATAATACATACGTTGACACACTTTCTTTAATGCGCCGTCTGGCATCAGAGGCTGGGAAGGAGCCGATAATGTATGCACATGAGGAATTACCTGCAACTGGAGGTGATGTTGCACCGAAGAACGTATCTGCGATGGTGCAGTGTTGTGAAGATATAAGTGGTGACGACTGTAATCTCTGTTTGCAGAATCTGACTCTGCATGCCGAGACATGTTGCCTAGAGAAGAGCGGGTGGCGTATATTGGCACCCAGTTGCAATATGAGGTATGAGGAGTATCGTTTCCTTACACCGTCCGCGCCTCCACCGGTGCCCCCACCTGCGCCTACTACTACAAGCAAAGGTGAGTCAAAAGAAATGTTAAACCGGAGCATGTTGATAGGTAAAATAAAACGGCAGATTATCAATAATTCCTATTTTTGAAACTTATTACCTATTAAGTCTTATTAATAAATTTATCAAGTTTTCTTGTTTTTATTATGAACAAATTTACAGTAATAAATTTATTAGTCAACGGGTAAATAAGCCTAATTAATATGACTGAGTGGTAAGTGGCTCAAAATAAAATATATATTTTGTAATATCTAGTTAGATAATAGCATTAGAGATGCTCTAAATTTTGGATGAAATCTGAGTAATTAAAAAACTTTGACTAAGTAGGGTTGTGTAATTATTATTTGATTATGTTCCCATTTTACTCTCTTGGTTAAGAATTTCTTCATATTATTTAGTTATAAAGTCAAGGGGAATTTACCTTACTTTTCTAAAATAATTAAAATTCATGAAAAAGCTTATGATTTTAATCGTTAAAATGTGTAAAGTTTATCATGAATTTATAATTATTTTTCAAAAATATCACTGATTTGTTATTTTCCCTAAGATCAATGCTTTAGCCCACTCGGTAACATTAATCTGTATACTAATTGGCAGGAAAAGTCGTACTAATTATCACTGTACTAGTTAGTACATTCCTGGTTGTTGCCTTTGGTTTCTACTTTTACCGATTATTTGGCAGAAGAAGCAAAGCACGAGAAGGTTAGCCCTTAATCATCATTTCTTTTTTAGAGGTTAATTATATCAATTGGTGTCCAAAGTATTTAGTTCATAATCTTACCACAACAACAACAAAATTAAATTGTTGGGAACAAAATGTAGCAAAGCAACCCTGTATTTTTACTTTTGTTGCAATGAAATCTTTCTGACGATTATCGTTAAATTTTTAAACATAAATAAATCGCATGTAAAATTAAAGGGAGCTAAGAGAAATTCATAAGAAATTATAAGGATCACACTAGTTCCCTTTAGTTTATATTAAATTTTACTTTGGTCTCTTTGGTTTTGCATTTAAATCTTTTTCCGTTAAAAATGTTAATGCGCATAAGGGAGAAACAATATCATAACAAAACTAAAAGTATAGGGTCCAAAATTTTCAAATTAAACCTATAGAAACTAAAGTGACATTTTGCTTAAACTATAGGGATTAATGATATAATTTACCCACAAAATCAAGTCTTTTTTTTATCTATAGTATACATTATATAAAATCAGATCATTAAAGTTTCTAAATTAGCTATGTTTGTAGGACACACATTCCACACATGTCCACCGGAGAACATTATGTAATGTGTATGCACGCACGGATATGCATATGTCTCTTTTTCTACGCGTGTGTTCGTGTGCATGTTCGTTTGGAGGTGCTGTGGGGTTCAAAATTTATCGGCTTTTAGATATTATTCTCAAGTTTCATAAAATTGAAGCCAAGAAGACAGTTAAACTAATTGAATTAATTGTCGTTGAATCACAATACCAGGAAAGAGGGAAAAGAAACTCAAGGGCTTTGGTTTATTTGATACATTAAACACTTCAATGGACACCACACTGAACCCAGTTAGGCAACATGATACATTGGATCTACCAATGTTGGACTTTAACAAAATAGTAGCTGCTACCAATAACTTTAGCATCAACAACAAACTTGGGGAAGGAGGATTTGGGCCAGTTTTTAAGGTAATTATTATATTATACTATATATATTTGATCTAGTATTTTATGTGCATATATAGCATGGATACGCTAATATCTATTTATGTATGTGTATGTATGAATTGGTTGATTGAGAAACATTATCAACTATGCATAGGGAAATCTACAAGATGGACAGGAGATAGCCGTGAAAAGACTTTCTAGATGCTCAGAACAAGGCATCGATGAGTTCAAGAATGAGATCAGACTCATCTCAAGACTCCAACACAAGAATCTTGTTAGACTATTGTTTTGCTGTATTGAAGGAGCAGAAATGTTGATAGTTTATGAGTACATGCACAACAAAAGCTTGGATACTTTTCTCTTTGGTTGGTTCATCTTCTCAATGTCTTCTAATTCTTACCCATCTTGTTCAATAAAGAGCAAATTTCACAAACGGTCCATGTAGTTCGTCTGAATTGTCCGTATCATTCAAATTAATACACATTTGATCTTAAATTTTTTTAATTTCTGTCAAATGAGGACAATTTATAAGGGAAGTTAAATTTTTTAACGGAAAATAGTCACACACATTGTCCATGACCATTTATTGAGGATAAAACCAACAGTTTACATACTCACTCCAATAAATCAAAACACTCTTAAATTTATTGTGCAAATCCGTCTCTCTTCTCTGTACTCCATCTTCTTCCATCTCTCTGCAAAATTAACCACCCCACACCACCCTTTCCTTCACCCACGACCTATACACTTCCAAGCACCTCTTTACCTCTCCTCTACCCAACGCCAACAAAGCCTCCCCTCTCCTACTCTACTACCAAATTGATATGCCTCTCTACCACCCCCACCACTACACAGCCACCCCCTTCGCCTCCTAGCCACCCAATCACCATCAAATCATACCCTCGCTACAACTTCAAATCCATGGACAAACAAATTAATTTAGGTGTAGACTACGTAGGTGGTTAATTATGTAGAAAACTTTACCAATTTACAACCTCAAAGACATGAGAAAACAAATCAATTTGAGTTTGATAAGTTCAAGAACGTCCCCAAGCATTAATTGGTGAAGAGTTCGTTGGTGTATGGATTGACGCAGGCAACTAATTATGAAGGAAGGTTTGTGTTGGGCATGGTGATAGTCACAGACTCTCTTATCTCTCTAACAGAAGCAGCTGTTGGGATTGGGTTTATAGTAGTGTGGAAGATGGAGGTGGGTTTTAAATAGTATTGAGGGGATGGGTCTGTGAGAATATATTGTGAAATATATTGTGAGTCTTACAAATTAAACTTAGAGTCCTATTAGAGGTATGATTGTATTGGAGTCATGATAGTATTGTATTTGTATTTTCTTTTTAGTTTAGGAGTTAGGGCTATATATATTCTAAAGTCTGATTGTAATTGATACACATTGAATATATGAGATACAGAAAGCTATTCAGAAATCTTACATGGTATCAGAGCCTTGTTCGAAACCCTAACTCCACGCCTGTTGTTTGAAGTTGTCGTCGATTGTTCGAAGTCGTCTCTGTTCTTTGGTCTTCTTCACAGTCGCAACTTAGGGTTCGTGGGTCTCTCTGGTTCGTGGGTCGCGTCTTCAGTCATCATCAGCAACTCGAGATCAGCTTTAGCCCGTGCTTTGTCGCGGCTCAGTTCTGGTCTTTCTGGGTCGCGAACTCAGTCCCTCTGGTTCGTGATCTGTCGTTGGACTCGTGAAGTTGAGTCGCTGCCATTGCTAGACACGCGAGGTTGGGTCATAGTGACATCAAGCTGCCTTCTCTCTCTGTTTCGACTGGTGCTTGTCTCTCTGTTTCGACTGGTGCTTGTCTCTCTGTTTCGACTGGTTCAGTTCTCTCTCTCTCTCTCTCTCTCTCACTGTTATTTGATCATCTAGTGGTATAAATATATACCTCTCATATAAACTCTGTTTTATTAAAATAAAAAATAATAATAATAAAAAATGGACTCTTCTTTGGCCACTCAGTTATCTATTATTGCATTTTAACCCTACAAAATTTTGGGTACACTTGAACCCCTTAGTTTTCTAGTTATTATGATGTCTCTGGCTTCGGATGAATGTGCCTACCGCCATCAAAGAGGTCATTGGAAGTATCATTGTCCCAAGAAGGGATGTTTGTCTGCTTTGTCTGTGTTTGCCTCGTCTTCTCAGCAATTGCCGATTAAGTTCTGCGTTCCTCCTCTAAGTACCGTTCGGCCTCCCACCGATTCTACTGTATCTGCTCTGGCTGTTGATCCTGACTTAGCTTCGTTGACTGCTCAGATTAGTCAATTTCAACATACATTGTGTACCTCCCAGCCATCTATGTCTGCCTCCATTGTTTTCCCTCTTCATTCAGGTTTGCTTGGGTCTTCTTCAGGTATTTCTTCGTCTGTCTGGCTTTTTGACTCTGGTGCCTCTCTTCATATGACTCTCCATCTCTCCTTACTTCAAAATTGCACTCCTCATTTTCCTATTACTGTCAATGCTGCTAATGGGTCTGGTATGTCTGTTATATCTGTTGGGTTTGTCCTACTGTCTGCTATGTCTGCTGTGTCTATTCCATCTGTTCTTTATGTTCCTCAATTATCTATCAGTTTATTATCTATCAGTCAACTTGACGCCTCTGGTTTTGATGTTATCTTTCCCTCTTCTATCTGTTCTGTGCAGGATTGGATGTCTAAACAGCAGATTGGGACTGGTCGTAGAGTTGGGGACCTCTATGTGGTAGAGAGCTTGCATCTACCTTTGACAACCTCTCCAACTGTCTTTTCCTCTTTTCAGTTAGATTCTCTGTCCAGTCCTTTCTACTTATGGCATTCTAGATTAGGGCATTTGTCTGCTGACCGCTTACGGTCTTTGGCTCAATCAGGTATCTTGGGAAAAGTTTCTCCTACTGAACTTACTGAATGTCAGGGATGTAAACTCGCTAAGATGACAGCCTTACTGTTTCGTAAAAGCACTTTTATATCTGATATACCATTTTCTTTAGTTCATACTGATGTTTGGGGCCCTTCTCCTGTTCTCACCAAAGGGGGTTCTGCATACTATGTGTCATTTGTTGATGATTGCACTCGTTACACTTGGGTTTATCTTATGACTCATAAGTCCGATTTCTATCAGATATACCGTACCTTTCAGTCTATGATTACTACACAGTTTGGGTCTACTATTAAAGTGTTACGGTCTGACTTGGGTGGGGAATATTTTAAAACTGAGTTTTGTGAGTATTTGGCCAATTTTGGTACCATTCACCAAACTTCCTATACAGATACACCTGCCCAAAATGGTCGCACAGAGCGTAAACACAGTCATCTCCTTGAGACAGCTAGGTCTCTTCTTTTCTCTATCTTAGTTCCGGCTCCATTCTGGGGGGAGACAATTCTTATTGCTGCTTTTCTTCTCAATCGCATGCCTACTTCCATTCTTTCTGGTCGATCTCCTTATGAGGCTTTGTTCTCCCAACTTTCTAACTACTTCTTCCTTTGTGTGTTTGGGTCTGCCTGTTTTGTCCTTCTTCCCCGCAAAGATAGGACCAAACTTAGTGTCTGGTCTGTCCTCTGTGTCTTTTTGGGTTATAGTCCTACTCAGAAAAGCTATCGGTGTTACAACCCTGTTTCCCGTCGTCTTTATGTCTCCCGTCATGTTTCTTTTCTCGAACGTCTGCCTTACTTTCAGCTTCCTCCTGTCACTGCTCCAGTTTCCAAAGAGGATTTGGTTCACATTGACCCATTTCCTTCTGAGGTACCGTCTGATGAGTATATCTCCATAGTTCTTTATGAGCTTGTTTCATCTTCTCCTCCTGCTTCACCTTTGGCTACTTCTCCTCCTTCAGTTTGTTCACCTCCTCCGTTGTTAGTTTATTCTCGTCGCAAGGCTCATCCTCCACCAGTTGTCTCTACCCCTACTACTGATCCTCCTGCTGCTGCCGACTCTTATCCTATTGCACATCGATATCCTATTCGAGCGCGTCATCCTTCAAACAGGTTAAGTCGGTCTAATACATGTTTTTCTGCTTCCTATCGTACTTTTTTGTCTGCTATTCACTCTTTTTCAGAACCTCAGTCTTACAAAGAGGCATGTCAGGACCCTCATTGGGTTCACGCTATGGAAGATGAGTTGTCTGCTCTACAGAAAACTAGTACTTGGGAGCTGGTTCCTTTGCTTGTTGGTAAGAACTTGATTGGTTGCAAATGGATCTACAAAGTCAAGACTCATTCTGATGGGTCTCTTGAGCGCTACAAAGTTCGTCTGGTTGCCAAAGGTTTCTCGCAGGAGTATGGTATTGATTATGAGGAAACATTTGCTCCTGTTGCCAAGATGACTATTGTCCGTACTTTGATCTCTGTCGCTGCTATTCGTTCTTGGCCTCTTTATCAGATGGATGTTAAGAATGCTTTTCTTAATGGCCATCTCACTGAGGAGGATTAGATGCGTTCTCCTCCTAGTCTTCCCCATTCCTCTGGCCAAGTTTGTCGTCTTCGGCGTGCTCTGTATGGTCTGAAGCAGTCTCCTTGTGCTTGGTATGATCGCTTTCAGACTGCTGTTACCGAGCTTGGGTTTCATTGTTCTGCTTCCGACTTTGTTTTATTTCTGAGACATACCTCGGTTGGTTTTGTTGCTCTCTTACTCTATGTGGATGATATGGTCATCACTGGCTCTGACTCTTCTGCTATCTCTGAGGTCAAGCAGCATCTCTTTCGCACCTTCAAAATGAAAGATCTGGGTCTATTATGGTATTTTCTTGGTATTGAGGTTGCTTCTTCTTCAAAGGGTTATTTTCTGTCTCAGGCTAAGTATGCTAATGAAGTCATTCACCGTGCTGGTCTTACCGATACTAAGATTTCTGATACACCTATTGAGCTTAACGTGAAGCTTAATTCTACTAATGGTGTCCCTTTGGATGATCCTACTTTATATCGTGAGCTTGTGGGTTGTTTAGTTTATCTGACGGTTACTCACTCTGATCTTGCTTATGTTGTTCATGTGGTTAGTTAGTTCGTTTTTGCTCCTCGCCTTACCCATTGGGCTTGGTTCGTATTTTTCGCTATCTCAGGGGTACCATATTTCAAGGCTTACTATTGTCCTCTACTTCCTCTTTGGACTTGGTGGTCTATGCTGACTCTGATTGGGCTGGTGATGTTACTGATCGCAAGTCTACGTCTGGTTTCTGTATGTTTCTTGGTGATTCCTTGATCTCTTGGAAAAGTAAGAATCAATCAGTCGTTGCCCGCTCTACTGCCGAAGCTGAGTATCATGCTATGGCTCATGCCACTGCTGAGATTGTTCGGCTTCGTTGTCTTTTGTTTGATTTGGGTGTCTCTCAGTCTTCTCCGACCTCCCTCTATTGTGACAAACGCAGTGCTGTTCAGATTGCCCACAATACTGTCTTCCATGGGCGGACAAAACACATTGAGATTGATTGTCACTTTGTTCACCAACATCTGCAGTCTGCCTCTATCTCGTTTCCTTTCATCCCTTCAACTTTGCAACTTGCGGACTTCTTCACCAAGACTTACACTACTGCTCTGTTTCAGTTTCTTCTTAGCAAACTCTCTGTGTTTTCTACTAAAACACCTTAAGTTTGAGCGGGGGTGTGAGAATATATTGTGAAATATATTGTGAGTCTTACAAATTAAACTTAAGAGTCCTATTAGAGGCATGATTGTATTGGAGTCATGATAGTATTTTATTTGTATTTCCTTTTTGGTTTAGGAGTTAGGGCTATATATATTCTAAGGTCTGATTGTAATTGATACACATTGAATATATGAGATACAGAAAGCTATTCAGAAATCTTACAGGGTCATGGTGGGTTTGTAATTGAGTTAGTTGAGCAAGTGTTTTAATGTCTAAATTACCTTAAAAAATTGGTCATGTACAATGCGAATGACCATTTTTCATATAAATAATTTAAGAGCTATTTTCAATTGTTCTTAATTGACACAAAGTGACAAACTCAAAAAGTCAAATGTGTTGCAATTAAAATGACTGGGACCAACCAAATTGAAACAAAGGTGAAATTACAAAGACCATTGGTGATATTTGCTGCTACTCTTCATATGCCTCCAAGTAGTGTAATGTGTCACCATACCAAGATCACAAATTTTTTTCTCTAGTTAGTTTCAGTGGTTGCTCTGAATGTGTCATCAGACCAAGATCCACTCCTTTTCTTCTCCACTATTTTACAAATGGTATGATTATGGTGGGGAGTTTCTTTTACAATCCGGAGTTTGAATGTAGCAAATGGGAAAGGTCTGCATTTCTAAACTTTCAGATATATCAGTTTTGTTTTCTTTGAAGTACCACATTGATGAACTCTTCTCTAAATCCTTACCCTTTTAAAATTCTGCCAGTCAGTTTTATAAAAGTTATTCATTACTATTCATACAACAATGTTGAAACTTTGCATTTGTATATTACTTCATTTCTCATATAAAATATTGGCACACTAGTCTTTAACTTTGATGAAGTTTCAATTGACATGTAATTTAGATGCAACAAAAAGAGGACATCTGGACTGGACAAAACGCTTCAACATTATTCAAGGCATTACTAGAGGACTTCTATATCTTCATCGCGATTCTCGTTTAAAAATTATTCACTGAGATCTGAAGGTTAGCAATATTCTTCTGGATAAAGATATGAACCCAAAGATATCAGACTTTGGCTTGGCAAGAACATTTCGTGGTACACAACAACTAGCAAATACTCATAGGCCTGCGGGAACCATGTAAGCAATGCTTTCTTTCCTTCATTTATTTAAAATATCCCATGCTTGTAGTACTACATTTTTCACTGAATTGAATTGAATCGCATCAAAAGTATAAATGAACGACTTGAGGGATTAAAACAGACAATCAACACATAATTCTTAGTTGTGAAACTCTATTTTGAATATCTAGCAATGTTAAAATGGTGTGAACCATGTGATATTCAAGTGCTAATCATTGCCATATCTTAATGAAATGTAGTGGGTATATGTCTCCTGAGTACGCATTGAGAGGGATATTTTCTGAAAAGTCAGACGTTTTTAGCTTTGGAGTCCTGCTATTAGAGATTATTTGTGGCAGGAAGAACACCAGTTTTCATGATGAACAATATACAAGCCTTCTTGGTTATGTAAGTCCACTATCTCACCCTAATTTGGAATTTCAAATATTTAGTGTCTGGTAATGTTTATATTTACAAATTTTTGTTTATTTTTATAAACATTTTGATAATTGTAAACGAATACTCATTTGTTACCTATTTTTGTTTTAAAAACTTGAAAATAGTTTACAAATTTTATTAAATTTTTGTAAATACGAAAAAGTTAGTTTCACTTGTTTAGAAATTTTTAAAAAAAAAAAATCATTTTCTCTTTCTCACACGCCCTGAGGCCACTACCAACTACCACATGTCTAGCCACCGTGGGTAGTCACTTTTCTAGCAACTAACTCTCGCGTTTGACAATCACTTTCGGCTGCAATCTCTGGAAACCTACAACCACCTCCTACCGACAACCACTTCTTGTCAGAAACCACCTCTATTGACCAACAACCACCTTTGGTCACCATCTCTAGTTGCCGACAATTACCTCTAGCCACCATCTTTGACTAGCAACCTCTCTCACTTATTTTTAAAATAAAATTTTTAAATATATGTGCACCAGATATGTTTTTGTGTACAGTTCTACCAAAAAGAAATATAAACATGATTAGTATTTTCTGTAAACAAAAATAGTTAACTGTAAAAGTTACTAAATGACACTTTGACATAATGTTTTTTATGCTATTTGGTCATTTTATTCTCGCATTGACAATTTTGTATTGTTTCAGGTGTGGCACTTGTGGAATGAGGGAAGGGCATTGGATTTCATGGATCAAGCATTGGTTGATTCATGTTGCTTGCCGGAAGTAATGAGATGTATACATATTGCTCTTCTTTGTGTTCAAGACAATGCTGCAGATAGGCCAACCATGTCGAGTATAGCTCGCATGCTAACCAGTGAAATAGATGGTCCACAACCAAAACAACCTACATTTACCTTGGGATCAGATCTTCAATCTCAAAATAAAAACATATGCTCCGTAAATGAGGTCACTGTATCAATGCTTGAAGGACGATGACCCATATCCAAAATACGCTTTGTTATTCAATGAACTCCCATGCTTTCAGGGTTTTCCTTTGCAGATTTAGTATGATAATTGACATGGTATATTTTAATTGTGCTTCGAATATCTTAATACAGTCGTTATGATGGTGACAGTATGTTGCAGCAAATGATAGTAAATTAGTGTAATATTAGACTGTCATGAATGATGTTCTTAAGTCCTCATTCAAACTATTCCCATCAGTCCCTTAGGTGATATGAAAATTTGGAATGGAAGTTGCTTGTGTCTACCTCTAAATTTCTTTCCAGGTTCGCTTCTGAAATGAAGTCGGAGCTGGTGTAATTTTCTTATTCAGGTATATTTTTGCCTACTGTTTGGAGAGGTATGTGTAACTTACCCAAAAAAAAAAAGAAATAAAAACTGAAGTTGTGTATTTGATCACAAAAAAACGAATGGTAACAATGCAATCATGGGCGGAAGCTACAAAATCTTTTAAAGTGTATATTAATATCTGAAGTTTTAAGATTTGACATATTGACCCCGCTGAACATAAGAACAAAAAAAAAAGCTGACTTTCTAAAATTTTACAAATTGACCTAGTAAAGTTCAAAGATGAAATCAATTGGGTTAGTTTAGGTAGTCACGCTTATACAATCTCAAGCGGTCAATTCTTATCATAGGTAATGAGTAATTAATTACTAGTTATTAGGGGACCTTTGCTTTGTTGTTTATTTCTTTCCTATTATGGACTCTTTCTTGTAATAGTTGATAGTGTTGGGCTTGCCGTTTATCTTATTATATTTTCTTATATGGTTGATTAAAAAAAATGAAAGCAAAAAGATGAAATCAAATTCTATACCAACTTCTCAAATTTTGTTTGGTTACATATATATCAAAAAATATGAGGCTATTATGTTAGGATTTTGAAAAATAAAGATTCATTTTACCCATAGTTGTCATTGTTTAGTCTTTATTATTCTTTAATTAGATCCTCTTATATGGAAATAAATAAATAAATAAATAAATAAAAATAAGCCTATGTTTTGGAAGTTGCTTGCAAGATGTTTGATGTTTTGTCTACTTGAAATAATGTTCTCTCCTTTTCATTTAGCTAATAAAAATATAATAATGTTCTCTCTTTTGTGTTACATGTTTGTATTGCATTCTCAAAGAAAAAGAGCAACAAGAATTAACGATGGATTTGTCACAAATTGAAAAAAAAAAAGAAAAAAAAAAGAGAGAGAGTGAAAAGGACAACATTGCACTCGAAGTTGCTGTAGTTTATCTGTTGTACCAATTTGATCCTCACAGTTTTAATTGCATCAATTTTTTACATTGTGTTACTTTAGCCTAATTGATAATGCATCTTTACAAATTGGATTGAAACTAACGGCAGAATAGTCTATTATTCACTCTCCTAAAAGGGATTGAGGGGTTAACATTCAGTTTGAAATGGTTCATTCCCTTTTGAATAGATCATTTTGTTCTCAATTTTTGTCTAATTTCTTAATAGTTGTTATCAACCGGGCTAAATTGACAAAATGTGAAAAGTTTAAAGAGCAAAATTGATACAATTAGAACTACAGTGACTAAAATTGACCCAATGGACAAACTATGGGGACTACAGGTATAATTTGTCCCTAAAAAATTGTGTTTCTAGATTCATTTTGTGCGTTTGCACTTTTATGAGAAATGCACAAAATGAATTTAGACCACACTTTTTCTTCTTTTTTTTTTTTTTTGGTTTGTGGTGGTATTTTTTAGCATTATGCGGTTAGTGAATACCACACATAACACTTGATCTTGCCTCAAAGTGAATGGTTAAGACTATTGAATGGAAGTGAATGCATTGTCTACTCATCAACCAGGCAAGACACATCTCTGCTTGGATGGAGTCTGGGGACCAGCATTGTACGTCTTTGCTCATCTCTATTTGGATGGAGTAAAGAGACCGGCATTGTATTTCTTTAGCTGTCTCATTCAGCTTTAGTTTCCAACAGTGTGCATATGGAAATTCAATTTTAACTCCTTTTCTTGCCTTTTTTATGGCCTTTGGTTTTTAGTAGCCACAGATAGCTCTGATCCGCATTCCAATTATTCAATCTTTGGTCTTTTGGACAAACGTCATCAGACACAAATGGGTATAGGAAACATTAGTAAAATTGTATTTGTTTCATTCCTATTGCTTATGTTCAACTTTATTCTAGCTCATTGTTGCACTGCAATGGACACTTTAAGTCAAACTCAAAACCTTTCAGTAGGAGAGACTCTTGCTTCTGCTGGCCAATTCTTTGAGTTAGGCTTCTTTAGTTGCGGAAATTCTGGTAAATGAAATGTTGGAATATGGTACAAGAACATATCTGTGTGGGAAGTTGTATGGGTAGCAAACAGAGAGAAGCTGCTTACATTGGCAGACTCCTCTGCAAGTCTAATGATTGGTGGTGATAAAACTCTGGTGCTTGTAGATGGGAATCAAAGCATTAAGTGGTCAACCAACATATCTGTCCCTGTAAATGTTTCTGTTGCAGTACTTCTAGACACAGGAGACTTTGTCCTGAAAAAGGGAATCCTTGAAGAGATCTTGTGGGAGAGCATTAACCATCCTTGCAACACTTTCCTACCCGGCAATGAACACTAGAGCTGGAGAGAAACGGTTCTTGTCTTCTTGGCAAACGGAAGAGTTTGTTGTTGGAATCGCACCACAAACTCCTCTGCAAGCTTTTATTTGGAATGTTCCGACACCATTTTGGAGAAGTGGGTCATCGGATGGATTGAAGTTTGTTGGAATATCTTATATGAAATCAACATATTTGGAAAGTGGTTTTCGTCTTGCACTGGAGTATCAGCAGGTAAATCAGTATGTCACTTTCGATTTATTAAACAGCTCTTCTGTTATAATTATGACAATTACATCAACTGGATATCTCAAGTTAATTGATTGGGATGAAGGTTTAAAGCAATGGAAAGTTTTCTGGGTGGCAAAAAAGAGTTTGTGTGAAAATTATGGCACGTGGACCTTTTTAGGTTTGTAGTAAAAATGGGTCTCCAATTTGTCAGCGCCTAAAAGGATTTGTACCAAAATCAAAGGAGGAATGGAGCAGAGGATATTGGTCAAACGGGTGTGTGAGAAAAACTGAATTGTTTTTTAAGAACAACATGAATAACTCATCCTTGGGGAGTGGAAAATATGACGTATTTTGGAAGTTGAATGTGCTGAAATTGCTAGATCTTTTTATTTTTGTGAACGTTAAGTGCTGAGGAATGTGAATATCAATGCCTGACTAACTGTTCATAGTCGAGCAGAATTGGATGTATGATCTGGACAGGAGATTTTTGGATAATCAAGAGTTTTCATTTGATGGGGAGGATCTTTTTCCCCGCCTTGCTAAGCTAGGTGATTACAATTTTCCTTAAAGCTTCAATGAGTATTGTTTTCTTCTTCCGTTCTCTTTCTACTTAGTTGATTTTATTTATTTAATTATTATTATTATTATTAATCAGGTAAAGGGAAGAAGCAAGAACAGGAATCATTATCGGCTTCACAGTTGCTTCTGGTATGGTCTTCTGGCTTGCGATTATATGTGGTTTGTGTTGGTGGAAAGCTAACCAAAGAGGTAAAAGAACTGTCATCTATATACTTCAGTGTTAAGCAGAGGAAATAAAAGAAATCATGATATGAAAAAAAAGCAAAATAATATGCCAACTCTAATCCAAAAGATGCATCAATACTTCTAGTATAGTTCATGTAGAAATCTAGTGTCTGGAAACTAGTCCTCAGTTCATCCACACACAAAAAAAATGCTTCCAGATGGTTCAACTGTCTGACCCAATCCTGGTTCCAAAATACTAAATTGAATTGCTTTAATTGTTTGACCTAATCTGGGTTCCAAAATAGGATATTGGTCGACTTGCTAAATTGAATTTCCATCATGTGCTATATCTGTGCATGTAGTGGCTAAGAACTCAACAAAACAGCGGAATTGGAGGTGAGCTTGACTGTTCTTTTTGGTACTAAAGCAAATCCCATCTATATATGAAGCCACCTAAACAATGAAAAATAACTTGTTGGTTTTTTTACATACATATATATATATATACATAGAGATATGTGTGTATGCATATGTATACACACATAACCCCTTTTTTTTTTTTGTTGTGTGCATGCATATGTTTTGGAGGTTGGGGGTTTTAATTTTATTGGTTTGTAAATATTATTCCCATCCTTGATAACCTTGAAGCCGTGAAGGAAGTTAAAGTAATTGAATAAATTGTCATGGTCTGATCTCAATATCAAGAAAGAGGGAAAAGAAACTCAAGAGCTTTGGTTTGGATGATACATTAAAGACTTCAGAGACACCCCACTGAACCCAGTAGAGCAATATGATACATACGAGCTACCAGTTCTTGATTTCGACAAATAGTAGCTGCTACCAATAACTTCAGGATAAAATGTAAACTTGGGGAAGGAGGATTTGGACTAGTTTTTAAGGTAATTCATTTTTTTCTTAAGTATTTTATGTGCACATATGACGTGGACTTTGTGTATGTATTGGTTGATTGAGAAATTTTATGGATACATAGGGAAATCTACAAGATGGACAGGAGATAGCAGTGCAAAAGATGCTCACGAGAAGGCGTTGAAGAGTTCAAGAATGACAGCATAATGATATCAAGGCTCAAGGGAATCTTGTTAGTCTCTTGGGGTGCTGTATTGAAGGAGAGAAATGTTGATAGTTTATGAGCACATGCCTACCAAAAGCTTGAATACTTTTCTCTTCGGTTGGTTCAGTTTCTGCTTTTTAATACATGTCTTCTAATTCTTACCCATCTTGTTCATTAAAAGATCAATACTCTTCATTTATCTTCAAGAAGCATTATATGTGTCACCAGACGAAGATCACTGCTAAAAATAGAATTTCTTCTCTAATTTCACTGGTTGCTTTGCTTGTGACTCTTAAATTTTAGAAAGATATAACAATAGTGCCTCGGAAGAAAATGCTTAAGCCTCTTGCCTGCCACTCATTTTCCTTGATGTTTGAAGAAATTGGTGATCTAAACATGGTGACAAATAATAGCACTCATTTCATTGTTCAGTTTCTTGTGGATCGAGCATTGGCTGGTTCATGTTCCTTGGTCTAGGTAATAAAATGCATACATATCAGCCTTTTTTGTGTTCAGGATCATGTTATAGATAGGCCAATCATGTCAGCTTTAGTTTTCATGATCGGCAGATTTATACTACCGTGGTTGAGACATGATATATTTTAATTGTTCTTTTAATAGTTTAATACAGTCATGATGGTGATAGTGTGGGGTGCATCAGCTGTAACAATTATAGTTAAATTAATGTAATATTAGACTATCATAAATTATGTTCTTAAGTCGTCATTCAAACTATTCCCATCAGTCCCTTAGTTGATATGGACATTTGGAATGGAAGTCCTTTGTGTCTAGCACTATATTTAGGAAAATGTCTCGTAGCTCAAATTTTGTGGCTTAAAAGTGGCTCAAATGGCCAAAACGACGTCGTTTTGGTCATTTTTATGTTGTTCTGTACTCAAAACGACGTCGTTTTGGCCATTTGAGCCACTTTTGAGCCACAAAATTTGAGCTACGTAGCATTGTCGATATATTTATGTTTCCAGGTTTGTTTCTTAAAGCTGAGCCAACCTGGTTAAGAATATAATATAAATAACAAAATTATCTCTGTCTAAATGCTCAAGCTTTTAAATAATTTGGTAATTAATAATTCAAAATGATATCAAAGTAAGCAATAGATTCAGTGTTCAATCCTCACAACTTACTCAACCATATATGAAGAGACCTGTTAAAAATATAATATAAATAATAAAATTATCCCTTAAACTTTCAAATGAGTCAACAATTCAATAGGATTATTATACCATATTAATGAATTTAGGTATTTGTCAAACATTTTAGTTTCTCTTTAAGTTATCATCTCAACTTAAGAGAACATTTGTATTTGAAAGAATAATCGTTTTTTTTTTTTTTTAACAAATATAATTCAAACATAATTATTGATATTCAATCATCTATCAACGAGTCTTAAAAAATAAACAAATCAAATCTTTAAAATTGATTCTAAAAATACGAGAGAAATTATACTCTTTTAACAATCATCACAAAACCGAACTGTAATAATGCAATTCAGCAACAATTCTAGTGATATTAATAGTAGCATATGTAGTTGTGCACTAACCCAACTCATTGTTGGCACCCATTGATTGTTTTAGACATCTGATACCAAGAGAGAGATGTCAACATCTACATTAAAATTAAATGTGTACTGTTGTCCTTGACTTCAAATACCTTAACAGGCTCAAGACTCATCTCTCCCTAAAAATTTCGGTGCTCATGTCCCAAATCATTCACAATTATTGAATATGTCTTAAAATTTATAAATTTTAAAATTCTCATATGATCCAATAATTATGAGTGATTTTAGATAGGAAAACATTTGTAGAGTAGTTTTTGAGATAAAAAGTACGAAAACTTATTTGGTTTGTTTTTTTAGAAATGGTTTTGGAAAGAGAGTTTTAAAAAAAGTGATTGATTTGATGTATATGAAAGAGAGAGAGTGATTTTGGAAAGTAGGTAACCAAACAAATTTTTGAGATTTTTTTTGAAAAAATTTGTTTGATTTGATTACTCTTGAAAATTTGTTTGTAGGGAATTTTTTCCAAAAATGTTTCTAAAAAACAAACCAAACAAGGCCATAAATTTTTGAGGACATAAAATCGTTGCTCCCTTAACAGCTATGACTTCCATCACTTTGAATATACCAATAACGTGGCCTACTTTGCGCTATCACATGATTCATTTGGTAATTATTGAAATATTGTCTATAGAGTATTTCAAATTAATTATTTAACACAAAATTTTATAAGATAAAATTTAGTTACTCACTTTATTGAAAATTTTATTTTTTATTTTTTATAATGCAAGGTATCTCTGGCCTAGTCCAGATCCGAGTTACCTCCAGATCCGAGTTACCTCGGATCTGAACAACGGAAATTAATTCTTAATGGCCTACAAATTAATGATGGGACAAACTTTTAGTAGCCTTCTAAGAGATTCGAAGTCGAACTTGAATTCTTGAATGTTATCCTTACATAATTAAAAAACAAAAAACGATCTCGTTAGTATATACTTAATGTTTATTATAATTTTCTTTTATTAAGTTTCATTTGGAAATTGAAATTTTTAATAATTTTTTGACTTTTTATTATTTAAAAAAAAATGCAATCCATACTAAGCTTGGCCTAAAACTAACACCATATAAGTAATGCGTACTAAATAATTTTCCATGATCCATTAGAGAATAACCATGCCATTAATACATCCCAAAATTCTTGAGACAATTAAGAACCCTAGTTTGTTTTTTGGCTTAGGCTTCTCTCCAATTCGAAATTAGACTGGATGGTGTTATTAGACCTACGTGGATCCACTACAGAGTTCACATCTATGATCCGAACCATTAAATGTGTAGGGCTCGTCAAGTATTTTATTTTTGCAAAATATTATGTTGATCGGATATCGATAGCCACTTGATCTATTCAAATTTGTGTTAACGGTAAATATGATTTTAAAAATAAATTGTTGATAGAAATGTGATCCGATCAGGTAGCTATTGATATTCGATCGACGTGATTTTTTACATGGATTGAATACTCAACAAGTCCTATACATTGACTGATTTAGATTATTGAGATAGACCCAAAATGGGCCAAACTAGACCGTACCAACTGCGTAGAATCCAATACCTTATTTTTTACCACAAGTTTTTAGATTTTTTGGAGCAATAAGAAAGGGCCTTTAATCATTTTAAGTTTTTAAACAAATTTTATAACATTCACGTGTTTTACAAAAACTTAACCACGTCTTTTTATTTAAGACTCTGTTTGTTTAGAATGAAATAGATAGAAAGTATAAGGAAGAAAAAAAAATTTAACTTCTATGAGTTTGTTTAATTTGAAAATGGTGAAAAGTATAAGAAAATTATCTTGTACAATCTATATTAGCATTGTAACTAATTTTTAATTTTTTGCAAAAAATACAAGAAAACACAAGAAAAATTGAATGCGTTATCTATATCTAAACTTTTAAATTTTTCTATATTTTTCTTACAAATTTTTTTATTTTAATCAAATGCTTGCAAGAAAATATATTTTCTTTTCTATTTCTTTTCTTTCACTTCATTTTCTTTTATTTTCACTTTCTAACAAATTTTCTTTCTAATCAAACGGATCCTAAGATAAAATAATATTTGAATTATTATTTTTCTCTAAGGCTTACTGTTAGCAAAAATTTGGTTTAAATCCAATCGACAGTGATTGATCGACGGACTTCAATAAATTTTAAATAAACACAAATAAAAATTAGGCTTTGTGGTAGAGTTATACCTTAAACAGATTAAAAACTTCCTTGGAGGTAAATAAATAAAGAAGAGATAGAACAGAACAAAATATGTATTTATTCAATTGAATTATCACTTGCTAAGTTGCTACCAGTCACAAAACAAGAACAAAGAAATGAATAAATACAGTAATCGATAGAAGAAAAGAAATGGGAGTTGGAAAATCAATCATTTAATCTACTCCTAACAATTACCAAATTAAACTACTCCTAGAGGAATATCACGTTTTGTGAGTGGTTGTGGATGTCGTTCTTTTCTTCATTCCTCAAGTCTTCCTTTTATACTTGCTTGGCCATCTCATGTTGTAACCATCAATCCATAATCTTCCTTGATCTTTGTTCCAGTCAACTATATCCCATCTTTATAGGAACTACTTGCAAATTTTGTACTTTGACTTGGTATTGATCCCCTGATTTTAGCATATGGTTTCTAATTGATTTTAATAGATATCTTTACTGGCTTTTATTTAATCTTTTCAGGTAACATCATCATCTCTTCTATGCTACATTACTAACATACTTGTCACGCCATGTAAACATATTTGTTGACAAGAATAATAATAAAAAAAAATGTGGCGAAGGTTATTTTTAAAAAATAGTCTATAGTCTTAATTGACAAACCATAATCGAATTTGGCCATAATCAGCAGAAAAATAAAATGTGGTGTCAAAACTTACATTGAAAAGAAAAACATATTTTAGCTATAACTTTAATATATATATATATATATATATGTATGTATGATTGTTAAGTATAAATTTTATCATACACTATTTAATTTTGAAAAAAATATATATACGTTGAATGGTTAAAGAACCCGATTAGATCAAATATTATTATTATTATTTTTATCTCTTTTTATAATTTTGTGTGTTTTGCTGTTCAAAGTTTTAAAATATTAGCTGTACTTATTCATTTGCGATAAAATATATATTTTTAGACTTCACTTTCCTGAATCTCTCAAGTAAAATATATGTGTAGACACCCAATTTTTAACCGCCCGCAAGACTTGGACGCTTTGTCCTGTGCACTCGATGATGAAGTTGTGTTGAGGGTAATTCGAAGTCTCAACGACGGAACGTAAGCTCGCGCTTCTTTTTTCATCCTAAACCTTCCATATTCATACCGTTTTCACCCCAGAAATTCATTTTTGAACATTGTACCATCCTATATTGACTTTAAAACAGTGGAACAGGGGAACATATTGGGAGCCGGCCGTACCACATTGGGAGCCGGCCATAGCTATTAGTAGCCGGCCTGCTCTCAATAGTGAGAAACACTGTTTTTGGCGGCGAATCAGCCAGCTGTCCATTTTTGAAGATATTTTTGACCTATTTTGCTCAAATTTTATAAATACGAGCATATATCTCACTGTTAGAGTTTGGAAAAATTTCAAAGAAGCAAACTAACCCTTGAGAGCTCCTTCTTCTTGTGCAAGCCAACTTTGAGATATTTGAGCATCCTTATTCTATATCTATATACCATACACAACCTTGGAGCCATAGCTTAGAACCTTGGTTGAGCTTTGTAAGTGACAATTCAAGCTTGAGAGTGTGCTTGGACCAAGTTGGTTCACAAGCTTACCACCTTTGTATTGCTTTCATTTTTGTCTTTATCTGCTTATTTCTTGTGTTCTTGCATTGTTTTGATCCTATTTCAAGTGTTGGAACTTGGGTTTGAATAGATACCAAAGGGTAGAAAGGGTTAACCCTCTTTTCTTACACTCTACTTCATAGCTCACACCTTTGTTTTACACTCTTTTCTTTGTTTTTTAAACTAATTTTTAAAGTTTCAAAAATGATTATAAAAAAAAACATGGTTTGAGGTCCCAAAAATGGAGAGGTTAGCCACCTCTCATTGCTTTTGTTCACTAGCATTTCATTGCCTTATTCTTTCCTACTTTTTTTTTTCTTATGCTCTTAACATGATTTTTGGTCACTGTTTTAGCATATTAGAGGCTGTTTTAGAGCTGTCCTTAGCATGTTATGTTGTGTTACCCTTGCTTTAATTTTCATGTCGGAGAGTCTCATTCTAATAATTGATCCCATAATCATTTCTACAACCTTCATCTCTTCTTTTTTGCTTTTGTTTGAGAGTCATTTCAA
The DNA here is from genome assembly GCF_004153795.1 of Camellia sinensis. Classification (NCBI taxonomy): domain Eukaryota; kingdom Viridiplantae; phylum Streptophyta; class Magnoliopsida; order Ericales; family Theaceae; genus Camellia; species Camellia sinensis. Next base: position 1,332,873 of record NW_021027309.1, on the reverse strand, counting down.
CCGATTGACGGTTATTCAAAACATGAGAAAGAAACCTATGCTCAATGGCTTAATCTCTACGGAGGTTCATCGTCAAGGCATAGGCTCTCTTTCATTCTAAGGTTTACTTCTCGTTTGATGTTTCTTCTTATTTAGTGGACTTAATCATCACTTTGGACAAATTGATTAAAGAATGGCAAAGACTAATAAAATCGACTCAAAATGAATTAAACCGACATAAAGAAAATCTTAAGAGTTGGTTGGATTCGGCCGGACGTTACGCCGGGTCCATCGTTCTAGGAATTGTCACATATCAATCCATGATATGTTAATAAGACTTAGGGTGTGTCTACTTCCCTCTTTGAGCCTTCATGATAAGAGAGAGGGGTCATTTTCCATTACATTTATTCAATTTTCTCCAAATGTGTTTGAAATCATCAAGCCATCAAATTGGGCTTGTTGGTGGTTTCAGACTCGGAATTGCTCCTGTTGAGTTTTCCAAGACAGAGAGTGGCAGAAGGGACAAATAGGGCCTAGAAAGGCTCTATCTACACTATTCTCACCTCAGAGCACAAAACATTTTTTGGCATAAAATTTGGAGCCGCCCGGCACTGTTGTGGCCCGACCGGATCTCACTTGGAGCCAGCCGACTTCCAATGTTTGGTAAGCAGTGAGCTTTTTGCAGAAACAGAGGGCAGTGGCTGAGGGTGAGATAGAGCAATCTGGGAAGACAGAACAGCTTCTGGACACTGTGCATGCAATCATTATGCCTCATTGTTGTTTGTATTAATATTATAATTTTCATTGTTGTAATTATTCTTGTTGTAATTATTTGTTGTGATTATTGTTGTTCATATTATTACATTGGTGTAATTATTGTAGTACCCTCGTTGTAATAACTTAGAAAGCTAGTTGATAGTTAGTTCAATTAATTCATTCGTTTGATGTTGTAATAGTTAGTTTAATTCGGACATTCGGATATTTATTCAGACCCTCTTGCACGAGGGCAAATATGTAATAACGGTGTATGTCTTTCAACCCCATTTCTTTCTCTCTTTTATTTAACCGCTTATAATGGTAGTGTAGAGTATCATGTTTCTTTAGCATTTCTCATGTTCACATACACTCGTCTCACATGCATTTGGGCTCACCTCATCACACTAACCAATGTCGATTTCAAATCCATTGCTGGAATACGTGATTTATCGCATTTCTTGAATTGAAGCACATACCATGCTAGTAGCCGAGACTATTAATTGCATGATAGTATGTATCACATTAGTCATATTGCATCATTTAAGAGCATGCATGTTTGCTAATTATTTTGTTTTGTTTTGGCTTGTCTTGGAGTACTAGGTGAGCATTTTGCGTTTTAGCATATCGTATTGTATGTCTATGTTACCATATCAAGCATGTTTTTCATGAGGCTAAGTGCTTAAGTGATATACTTGTTTGAATGCTTATGGATGAAGGCTAATTACTAAAATTGGGATAAGTTGATTAATTTTCTTGCAAACTCACTGTTTTTTAAGTGACGCGTATTAAAAACAATTTTCAAAACAAACATAAAATCTAAGCACTTCAATTTTTGCAATTTAGACTATACTTGTGTGTGCATCACATAGTAAAGTTAGCTAAATAATTGAAACAAAAGCATATAATGTAAATAAAATTCACATCATGATTAGTAGAGACCGATCTTTAATCGGGTGAAAGGGTGGCTCTATTCGTGACCTTCCCCTTTTATACCTAAGTTCCCGAGCCGAGACACTTGGGCGATGATGGACTAACGGCCTTTGGCATGAGTCACGGGTTTCCTAAATTTTTCAAAAATATTTAGATGGTGACTCTATAATCTGGCAAAGCAGTCCATTTTAGGCATTTGATTCAAATATCGATTTTCCAAAAAGATTGTCGGATTTGGACTCTTTTGTGTTTTCACTGTTTCACATTGCGTAAAATCAAATTCAGAACCACATGAGTCCAAACTATAGGGCTAATTGTATCCGAAAGGAGCACGAAAAGCAAGCTATAGTTTCTGGCGACTTTGCTAGAGATTTAGAGAAACTTGACTTGAAATTCATGATGTGAAATTTTATCTACACTTATATGTTCTTTGCATTGCATTTGCATTGTTACTTTAAGTCACTGTGTTTTCTATCTACTATTCTTGGACGGTTTGCCGGAGGCTTGCCCAAAAGCGTGCCAAAAGGCTGACCGATCATGGGCTCTACCATGTTGGAAACACAACCCTTGGATCTGGATTACCACTGTACCATTTGATCCTCCTTTCACTTCTCGGTGTTAGGTGTGAGAGGTATATTAGGTAATCTTGCTGAGGTACCCTTTTGGACCATTTGGCCTAGCTTCATATAGTAAGCCATAGCGACTATCCCAAATTAGGACAAGATACCACCCATATGCAGGATGTTGTGAGATTCATTGATTGAAGTAGTGCAGCCTAGATCATATAAAAAATCTGGGATAGGGTAACCCTCCCCTAATTTTGTTTCTTCAAAGTTTTAATTTTGTTAATTTCATCTCTTAAAATTGTAAATTTATATTTCATCTTCCTAATCAATGTTTAAGGACCAAAGTGATAAAGTTAAATTTCAAATTATTTAAAGTGACACAAAATGTATAGTTTATAGGGATTAAATTATCTTCTTTTTTTTATCATTCCGGTTACAATTGGTTTGAAAATGAATTAGATTGACTCAAATTAAAAACTGGCGTCGTGGTCCTTGTAAATTGTCTATTATATTAATTTGGTTCTTATAGTTTTAATTATATCAATTTTGTTATTTAAAATTTCACATTATGTCAATTTAGTTTAATTGATAATATTCATTAAGAAATTAGATAAAAGTCAAGAACAAAATGGTCCATTTAAAAATGAATGAGTCATTTCAAGTTGGACACTAACCCTTCAATCATTTTAAAAAGAGTGAATAGACTATTTTATTGCTTATTTTCAGTTCAATTTTTAAAGGAGCATCAACAATTGGACTAAACTTACCCAAAATGAAAAAAGTTTAATGCAATTCAAATTACAGTGATCAAATCAACACGAGAGGCAAACTATAGGTAATAAAGTGTAAAGTAACAAAATTAAAACTAAATGATACCCAACACTTACCTTAGGAACCATGATAAACATATTTTATCCTAGTATATTTGTGTAGTAATATATGTCTGGTTGAGAATTTTGTTTGAAATGCATTATTATTCAGGGAAAGCTTCATGATGGGAAAGAAATAGCTGTTAAAAGATTATCAAGCAACTCTGGGCAAGGTCTTGAAGAGTTCAGGACTGAAGTCCAGTTGATAGTAAAACTTCAACACAGAAATCTTGTGAGGCTCTTAGGTTGCTGCATTGAGAAAGATGAAAAGCTCCTAGTCTATGAGTATATGGCCAACACTAGTCTTGATGCCTTCCTCTTCAGTTTGTGCTTTCTCTAGGGTTTTTTATTGCAACTTATTTGAGCTGCTTACAACTTCTTCTTTTTTATTTAGGGAGTCTGTATCATACTGATTGGCGCAGCTTTTGCTTACAGTTTATTAAAAAGAAATAGCTTAAATAAACTGGAAAAAAAAGTGATTATCTAAAAGTTGAGAGAGTGATGCTTTTGAATTATCAGCTTTAACTTCAAATAACTTGTGCCAAATAGCACCAATCTCTATCATTCTCTTCACGAATTTAGCAAGACAACTTTACATCACAATTTGTCATTTTGGTCTAATTCCAAAATGTAATCAATAGATGCTATCTTTAACCTCTCTTTTTTTCTTTTTTTTTTCTTTTTCCTTTTTTGTCAGATTCTACAAAATGTAAGGAACTAGACTGGGCTAAGCGAGAAAATATAGTCACTGTAATAGTGAAGGGACTTTTGTATCTACACGAGGACTCTCAGCTCAAAATCATCCATAGAGACATGAAAGCCAGCAATGTTTTATTGGATGGTGAGATAAACCCAAAGATATCAGACTCTGGCACCGCTAGGATTTCTTATGTTAACCAAATTGAAGCCAACACCAACAAAATTGTGGGTACATAGTAAGTCATGTCTTCCTTGAATTTTATCCATTTTTAGAGAGAAGAAAAATATATATATCTCATGGAAAACTATAGATTTTCAAAAATATCTATGCACCTAGACAATTTGAGAAGTGGTGTAGATTTAAACTTTTTCTAATCTAGGACATGCCCTAATAAATTTGATCTACACATTTCAAATTCTTAACACTTTCATACATTCACAACTTCGAATGTGCATCAAAGCTCAAAACTTGAAGATGCAGAAGTGACGCCCTATGTGTAACTCTATTTATTTACTTCAAAAATTGTTATATTATTTTTGTGTGTGATGAAATTTCTCTCAAAGGTGTTGTTATCTAAAGTATGTAGAATTGTCTAAGTTTATTTAAAATATCATATATATATATATTTTCAAGTTCATGGGGTCAATTAATGTCACCATATTAGATGTGCATGTAGCACTACCTATGTCGAGGTCAATCTATACATAATATTTCACTCAATGTAATATCTAGAGTAGTTTTGCTTTCATCAACTTTCTTGTCTAATTCAATATTTTGCTTTTGATTGTGGATACATGGCAACATAGTACGCAATGGAGGGAATATTTTCAATAAAAACTGATGTCTACAACTTTGGAGTTTTAATGTTAGAAATCATAAGTGATAGAAAAAATAGTGCTAGCTTCAATCTCCCAGCACACACCGAAGGCTTTCTACAAAATATATGTAGGTCATTTCATCTAATTGTTGAACTTGGGTAAGATCAATATTTCTATTTTTTGTTCCAAATTTTTGAAATTAATAGGATATTATTTCAAACAGGCATGGCGACAATAGAATGATGGCAAAGCACAAGAGTTGATAGATAGAAACTTGATCGGCAGTTGTCCTGTACGAAAGGTTGCCATATGGATTAACATCGCATTGTTGTGCGTTCAAGAAAACCTCGATGATCGGCCCTCGATGTCAAAGGTTGTTTTCATGCTTGGAGGCCAATCAACAGAGATTGCTAAGCCATCTGAACCTCCATTCTCTGTTGGTAGATACCCCATATCCGATCAACGGCCATCTATCGGGGAAAGAACAGGACCTACAAGTCTAACACTTACACTCCCCCGATAATAGAATTGGGTGGATGGAGACTTAACCCACTAGAGATCACCCAAGACCTAAATTTTATATCATGTTAAATCATCTAACTCAAAACTAATTGGTAATGAGTAGAGGGGCTTCTTAAATAAAGTAACGAAGTTCTAACTTTATTTATGTTAAATGTTAGAGTGTGAACATGTATTTTTTTAGGGTAAATTGTAGTTACTTTCTCTGAGGTTTTTCACAATTATAGGAACCTTTCCTACTACGATTTCTGCAATTACATAGACTTCATTCAAGGATCTACACTACTCTATGAGTGACTTTATTCTCAACCTTAACTAGCTCAGAGTTTGCATTGGTGAAGGTTGAGTTGGCCTTGATTCAATGGGAGATGTCTGCTGTGCTTATCAGTAGTAAGTTGCATCTTGTTGTTGTTGTGTTGACTACAAGGTGTGGTCTGCTGGGTTTGGTGTGCATCAAAAGGTGTTTCTACTGTAACGTCCCAAAATAAATGCAATAAACCATCCAAAACGATAAGTAAATAACAATATGAATCAGAGTATGATATCCTTATATTACATGAAATTCGGTTGTACAAAAGGGTGACACATGCAATATACATTCATAAATAGTACATCTTGAATCTACAGCATGTGTTACAAACAGTAAAAAGAAATTAAAGCTAGACAGATAATCATATGCCCTAAAGGCTTACATCTGTCCAAGTCAAGGCTTGGGTACATCAAAAGTGAGTTTTAAGCTTAATACAAATAAAGCCCTAGGCTTGTACCAAATTGAATACAAAGTAACAAAACTAAGCCTTCAGCTCCACAATCCTTCCAAGCTAAGTCCTTGGTGAAGGCATATCACCAGCACCTAAAAAAGGTTTTTCCCAAATAGGGTGAGCCAAAGCCCAATAGAAATAATCTAACACAATGTATGAATCTTAACAAAGATATAAGGGTGAAATGCATATGCAACGCCCATGTCAAAACGGTTCACATTTCTTTCTCAAAATCATGCCATGCTTAATTTATATCACAATTCTCAAATCATGTCCTCTACTATAGGAAACAAGGGGGATTTCTCAAACACGTACGACCTTTCACAGATATTTCATCCGCGAGAAACTGTAAAATGGCACCCATGTAAACGTAGTCTATACAAGCACTACTATTGCCATTTTACAGATATTTCGTCTGTAGGAATCGGCACCCATGTATACACGTGTTTTTCAAGACTTTCACCCTGGACACACAGGCCAACTTAATTTGGTAATACACACCTCTTTCCAACATTCACCCATTTTCTTAAATTCACATACATATGCAATGTATTAAATGAGCAACAATGTTCTATGCACATGGATGAGAAATTAGTTTCAATTCACCTAATCCTCATGCAAGTTCTACAACAATCATGCAAGTGCTATCTTTGGTGTTGTTTTGTTTTGCTTCTTGGTGTTTATGTCTTGGTTTTGATATCAGAGGGCAGCTTGGTGGGTTGATGCTATGTTTGTTTTGGTGGTGTTTTGTTTTTCCTTTTGTTGTTTTCTCTTGGCTTTGGTTGGTTTCTCACCAACTCTTGATGGTGTGCTAGCAAGTGATTGGGTGGTCATATTGGTGCCAACCTAGTTGGGATTGATATGTCTCACTATGATGCTCTTTGCACCCATTCTCTTTTTTCTTCCTTTCTTGAAGTAATAAGTTCTTTGTTCATCAATAAAGGTTTTCTTGTCGATCAAAAAAAAAAAAAAACAAACAAACAAACAAAAATTCATAGCTACCCTTCACCGATAGCCCAAAACAGATATTTCTAAACAGACATAAAAACTCTAATACATATAAACCTTTCAAATTTTAAGATGAGTGATAATACATATCTAACTCCACCATCCATGTCAATATCCATCTAATTTCACATTTCCAACAATAATTTCATTTATTTATACAAAATAAATATTTGAAACATTTAGGGCAAAACCCTTTTTTCTTCCAAGATTCAATCCAAGTATCAAAATCAACAATTTTATCACAACTCAACCTCATTTCCACTCCCACAACCATTTTCCATACATCTATTTGAAAACCCCTCTTTTGATTTTAAACCAAAACCCTAGATTTGTTCAAAATCCTCCAAAACAACAAGATTGTTTATGAAAAACAAATAGCTAAGTTAAAAATCATAAAAGAGTGTAGAAAATACGTACCTTAAAGTTACAAGACCAAGGAGAGAGTGGAGAAACCTCAAGGAAGCCAAAATTCAACGCTATTCGGATGAAAACAAAACTCTAGGTGAGCACTACCATTTTAACAAAGGGAGTAGGGTGGAGAAATGGGTAGATCTTGGTGTATTCGTACAGAGAGAGTGAGTTCTAGAGAGAGAAGGTCTTAACTTTAGGGTTTTGAAATGTTTAGAGAGATGAAAAGATGAAAAAGTGATACAAAAAGTGACTTTTATGAACTAATATACGCACAGTCCGCTCAAGCGCAAGAAGTGACGCTTGAGCGTCCAGACACAATAAATTGTTCCGCTTGAGAGCAAGAAACTTCGTTCGAGTGTAGAATATACACTCTTAATAGTTTTACAGACCGCAGATCAACGCTCGAGTGTAAGAAAGACCGCTTGAGCACAGGAAGCACTGCTCGAGCCTAGAATACACTCTTTTAGTAGTTTTGCAGACTTGCAAAAGTACTAAGAATTCACAAAGTTTGCTCGAGCGCAAAAATTGATGCTTGAGCGGAGAAGTAAAATTCTGGGCAACAAAAGTTTGAAAACCAAGCTACCAATCTATTCCAAATGCAACAAATACAATCCAATAGCCAAACTCAAGGAAATATAAGGGAAATAAAAAATAAGACATAAACAACAATACGAAACCATGAAACCTGAGTCCAGAAAAACAAATGGGTCGGGTCTAAACCAGAATCGCTATATCTACGGTTTTGTATCTTTTCTACTATTTTGTATTCTTTATGTTTATAGCAATCTCGGTTTTCCTTCCTTATTTACTGTGTTCCGGACTCGGTTCCGTTGATTGTTGTTGTTGGCAGTATTTTATTTCCGTTCTTTAACTCTTGGTGTTTGAGTTTAGAATTGTCTTGGGCGTGTTTCGAACAGGTTGGTTGAGCTTTTGTCCCAACTCTTGTTGCCCAGATTTTTGGTGATCCACTCGAGCGGGTCTTCTTGCGCTCGAGCAGAGTTTGTACACCTTCAGTAATTTGTCCGCCTGCAGAAGTACTGCAGATGTGTTTTTCACGCTCGAGTGGATTTTCCTTACGCTTGAGCAGGTATCTTTGCGCTCGAGCGGGTGTTCGATGTCTGTAAAAATACTGGAAGAGTGTAATCTACGCTCGAGCGGAGTTTCCTTTGCGCTCGAGCAGGTGGAGTTTTGCAATTGTGTCTTGGCGCTCGAGCGGGTATATTTGCGCTCAAGTGGGTCCAGTTTTTGTGTTTGACGCTCAAGCGTCCTATTCTCCGCTCGAGCGGGTCATACGTATATCAGTTGGCAGCTGGGTCATTTTAGATCACCTTTTCAGCTCTCATTCTCTCTCTTACTTTTCAAAATCTATTTTGAGAGCTTCTCTCACTACATTTCACCTTCTCTCTAGGGTTTGATCTAGTTCTAGTGTGTTTCTAGCCTTGTCCCTTTGTAAAAAGTGTAGAGCTTGGCTTAGGCTATCTATCAATCCGAAAATCTTGAGATTCGGAGCACTTTCGATTTTCTTCACCTTCTCTTTTGAGCTTCAAATTTGAGGTAGGGATAACTACTCATATTTATGGTTTTTGACATAAACTTGTTGTCATTTTGATGTAATGTTGAAGTTGGGTAATTGTGGGTGTTAGGGTTTCAAATATGAAAAGAGGGGTTTTGGTTCTTTTGGCCAATACATGTGTATTTGGGCCCTAAAATGAGATTGTGGTTGTTTGATGATAACATTTGGACCATTGGGTCAATATTGGAAAAAGGGGGAAAATGCCATATTTGGGTTTTATTGGTTCATTAGTGTAATTAATGACTTTCATTGTAAAATAGTGAAATTGGGAAGTTATGAGAAAGAATGGTGGAGTTGGATTGATTAATCACTCACTTTTGAAAATATTGATAATTTATCTGTTGATGCATTTATTATCTGTCTAGAAATAATTGCTTTGGGCTATCGGTGGAGGATAGTCGTGATTGTTGTAGACACATCATGTTGATTAGGAAAAACTGAAATTAATCACGTTGAATGTGTCATTGAATATGATGGTTGGACTAATACATCGAATCTGTGTATTGATTGATCGTGTATATGATAATTGTCTATATACATTGTTTTGTGTGTGAGGAGATAGGGGATGGACTCCATTGATACAGCAAATATGTGTATCATTTATGAAGTATGGAAGTGTTTTGATATGAGTGGTTATCTCATTTGAGATGGAAGTATTGTTGGTATGAGTTGTAATCTCATTTAAATTGTTTGGCCAGGTTCTGAGTCATATTTATAAATTGAAAATTTGTTAAGTAATGGAAAGTAAAATGAACATGGACATATTTGTCATGGGATTGAATGGTGTTGTAAGTTGGTTGACTAGGGTTAACATTTATCGAATGCTCATGTTTTAGTCATTGTTCATATTATGTTTAGCATATCTCTACTGGGCGTTGGCTCACCCTATATGGGACATCATTTTCAGGTGCAGGTGATATGCCGCCTCCAAGGACTTAGCTTAGGAGGCTTTAGAAGCTGAAGGCTTACTTTTGTAATTATTTTGTGTATTACATGTAATTCGAGCCAAGGGCTTATTTTGTGTTTTGAGTTAGTACTCTCATTTTTGTAACCAAGTGTTGGCTTGGAAAGTTGTTAGCCCGTAGGGCACTTTTGTTGTCAACATGTAATATTTTTGGATTAAATACTCTGATGAATGGAAATATGTTTATTTCTTTTATGTTTATGGATGTCTCAAATGTATGATTTATGGGTTTATTTTGAGGGCGTTACAATGTTGTTGTTTTGTTGTTGTATGTGCTTTTGTGTTCTGGTCTTTGATTGGTTTCTCACAAACTTTTGTTGATGGGTTTACTTGTATTTTGGGCGTGCATCTTGGGCCAATCTGGTTGGGGTCGTTTTGCTTCGCCCTAATACTCTGCTCTCATCTCCTTTATTGATGTAATAGTTGTTATTTATTAGTAAAGGTATCTTTCTTTTGCCGATCCAAAATAAAAAATAAAAAAATAAAAAATGACCTCCCTTACTTTTTCTAATATTGTCAAGATTCTCCCATCCTATTAATTTAGCCCAAATGGTGTTAACTTGATTGTGTAAATGATAATAATACCCTTTAAATACTATTTATAACCTTAAGTGAACTTGTGATAACCCTGTTCCGTATTATGCTAATTGGACCTTATTATGAATGTGATTATGTGTTTGATATGATTTTGAGTGCCACTTATGTGAATATATGTGGTTTTGAATTTCTATCTGTTCACCGTAGGAATATCTGTTTGATTATCTACTTTGGAATTTAAATTGTAGGCCCTATCGGCCACAGAAATCGAAATTGATTACGCCATTGTGATTGGCATAATTTTTAGAGCCTACGGTGAAATTTAATTAAAAATTGATTCGGATCAAATTAAATGGATTAAATTAATGAAATGGTGCCCAATTATTTAATATTAAAGATATGTATTTGTGAGGGCGCTTTTAAAGGGCCATTATACACTCTCATTTTGTTTCTTTGAGCTCAACATCTGAAATTATGCTCTAGAGAGGGGGAGGAGCCGAATTTAGTGAGAGAGAAAGCTTAAGGTAGAGATTTGGCTAGGAAACTTGGTGATCTTGAAGACACACTCAAGAATTTACCATAAATTGGAAAGATTAAGCTTCTAGGTGAGTAAATTCATGGATTTTAGTTTGTAATTTTGTGAATTCTAAGATGAATGGTGATCAAGAACATGAGTTGAATTGATTATGATGGAATTGAGTTGGTTTTGTTGAATTGGAAGTCAATATGCACATGCATGTGAGAAATTGCTTTGAATTTGCATATTTGAGCACAAAATGTATAATCCATGTGAGATTTTAGTTGAAGCTCATATTTTTGACCATCTCTTCATCATCTAAGTTGAGAATAGAGGTTGTGTTCCACATGCATGTACAATCCATAAAAATATGAGTTTGAATGCATGAAATTGTTATGTTGAAAAATGAGTTTGGTGTAAATTGGAGCATGCATGTGATTAATTCATGGAATTGAGCTTCATAATATTGTAATTTGGCGTTTGTACCATGTTAGTACATGTATATGTGAAGTTTGAGTCATAATATGCAAGATCTGTTGATTTGAATGTTGAATTTGAGCTCAAGAACAATTCTGGATTTTTCAGAATTTGGGATGTCCGCTCGAGCGGGGAAGGCGCCGCTCGAGCGGGAAATTCGGGCTCCCAGTATTTTTGCAGACATGATGTCCGCTCGAGCGGGGAGCTATGTAGGATGACATTCAGCTCGAGCCTCTGACTTCACGCTCGAGCGTAAAAGTGAGGCAACCAGTACTTTTGCAGACCTTATGGGTCCGCCCGAGCAGGGAAGTCCACGCTCGAGCGGGGGATCCCTGTTTCTAAAATTTTGAAAATGCATTATGTGCTTCGTTTTCTGTTCTCTTTCACTTCTAAGTACTCTTAGGCATGCATTAAGCAATGTAAATGAGTTAAAAGAATAAGAAAGAAGCCTAAAGAGAAATATGTGAATTAAGAACGAATTGAATTGTTTATGACCCATTGTGTTCATGGAATGTGTAGGGTCGAGCTCCAGGGCAAATCATCCAGCCGATCACTGTGAGTAATGTCTTAATAAAGATATTTGAAATATGTTGTTTGTCCAATTGCTTACTTCTGTGTAAGTCTTATAAGTTCGTTAATTTGAATGCTGGACAAATGTTTGCTATGCCAAAAGAATGGGTCAAAGGCCAGTTTGACACGAATGATAGAATGAATGGGCCAAAAGCCAGTTTGACATGAATGAAAGAATGGAAGGGCCAGAGGCCGTATGACATAAATGAATGGGTCAGAGGCCGTATGAAATGGATGATAGTTTGACTCGAATGATAGTCTGACATAAATGAATGGGCCAGAGGCCGTATGACATGAGTGAATAGGCCAGAGGCCGTATGACATGAATGAATGGGCCAGAGGCCGTATGACTTGAATGAATGGGCCAGAGGCTGTATGATACAAATGAATGGGCCAGAGGCCGCCCGACATAAATGATACGAACGAATTGGGACCGAGGCCGTACGATGTGTTTGGAACCGCAGTCACTTGACCTATATTTATATATAAGCTAGATAGAAATACGAATTGGGCCCAAGGCCGTTTGAAGTACGTTGTTCTAAATACCGTTTGTGTAACTTCTTTATTTGATATTATTCACTGGGCTTTCGCTCACGTCATTTATGTGTTTGTAGGTGAGCCAAAAGAGGTCCAAACCCAGCCTCAGTGAAGTCTGTGTGGAACAACCAAGGTTTTGAAGAGTCAGCCCTTACGTCTCACGCACGAGATTCGTCTTCGCCCTTTTGCTATCTTATTATATTTTGTCATGTTGGTGAGGTCTTTGGATACATTTGTGTATAGTTTTGATTGGCTGACCTAGACTTGAATGATCCTGTCTGTACAGAACTTTATGTTAGTGTATTTTCTGATGTGAGTTATTAATATGTATATGTATGGTTTGTTATGACGTGCCATGTAAGGACAGCTCTACGGACAAAGTTTTAAATTTGCTTCCGTTTGGCCCCTTTACTCTGATGAGTTATGTCTTATTTGGTTTGAGGTCGTAGGTAATCTTGTGATTACTAGCCGGATATATCCTTAACCCATGGAGGCGGGTTCGGGTCATGACAAAACTAAGTGTAATTTACCTCTATATTAAATTATCATTTTATGTCTCACAATTTTTTTGTATTTCCTTAACTTCGTATTTTTTTCCGCTATAAGTTTTTGAACTTTAATAAGTTTAAAAAAAACAAAAAAATCAGCCATTAATGAAAGTAAGAAAGAATATCCATGTTTCTTATTTGAATTAATTTTAAGATTTAATTTAATAAACATATGGATGGAGATATAGATTTTAGATGTAATAAATAACAAATTATTTGAGTATTTTATTATTTTCAAATAATTTCTTTGTTCAAGTAAAATTTCATTTTAATTAGATATAAGAAATGACAAATTTAAGTTGTTTATTATTCTCAAATAATTTATACGTGATTGGATGTTTTTCATTTTTATATTTATTTTTAAAATTTTTGTTAATAAGATGAGAACTATTGACTCATTTTTTTTTAATATCCATAGATTGGAAATTGTAAAACTCAAAGATGAAAATTAAAATTTGAGAATAATATAGGATTGTGAAAATATAAAAATGGTAAATTTTTTATATATTTATGAGGTAGCATTTGGAAATTTTTATAAGTCACAATTTTTTTATTATAAATATGAAATATTATTATGTTTATTTTTCTTAAAAAAAATTTAATACACAAATATTTTTACAAAACAAAAGAAAAATTCATGTTTCATAACTCACTATGGTATTGAGTAATGCTAGCTAGTATTAATGAAAGGGAAAAAATGATGAAAAAATAGAGGAAAGAGCATGACGGAAGAGAACAAATAATACTAGTAAATTATGTGGTGTTACTATTGGTTGTAGTGATACTACAAAAATAAAAATAAAAAATGAATGAGGGAATAAATAAAAAGAAAAATGAAAGAAATAAAATAAAAAAATGGAAAGAGAACCATGTATTTTTCATATAAAAAAAAAAACAAATACCTCTATGTATTTTAAATTTTTATTCAAACTCTAATTCTCAAAATAGGTATTCATAAAATTGGTGGTCTTTTTAAAAAATAATAATTGACATCTTTTATATTTTGTTTTGTAATTTTCAAATAAAAGATTGTATTTAATTTAATTTTTTTTATTTTATTTTTTTGGATCAGCAATATGAAACTTTATTGATGAAGAAAGCAATTCATGCAAAAACTTATATTAACAAAGGGAGAAGTGCAAAGAGCATCAACGCTAACCTTAACAATCCCAACTATGTTGGCACCGCTAAAGAAGTACAATCATTTGCAAGCACTTGACCCAAGATTGGTGAGAAACCAATCAAGAGGAACCAAAAAAAGAAAGACAAAGCAACAAAAAAAAAAAAAAAAATGAAAAAAAGAACAGCAAAACCAACAGTAGCTGCACAGACCAAACCAGCCTCATACAATAGCAAGCTAGCAACATACATCAGTTGGCCTCTGAACAGCAGCATACAGAAGGCCAAAAACAGCATCAGACCAAGAACAACATACAGTAGTAGCAGACAGCAGCAGCATATAGCAGCAAAGTAGCACCAACATCGGACCTTACTCCACAGCAGTTCAGTCCTTACTCCACAATAGCTCAGACCTTTACCCCAGCATCAAACTTGTCACCAAATCTTTCAGCAGACCTTAGACACATTCCTTTACCTAATCAAGGTTGTTGATAAAATCATTAACAGAGTACATATTCCCTTTCATTTAGTATAAGGTCAATTTGTTGCCTCTTTTTTATTTATTTATTATTATTATTTAAGGTAATGTGTCGTTATTCTACTATATATATGCTTGTCATTATAAAGGTTTTGGTTCTATATAACGAAATGAGCAATGATTCCCTTTTTACAATAGATTGAATTTTTATTTATTGTTTAAACACATTTATCGATCTATGTTAGGGTTTAATAACACATGTAAGAAATAATACATTAATCTCTAATTTTTTTTATTATTATTGTCACACCCCAAATCCAGGAATGACCGGCCAAGGCACACGTAAGTCTAAACATGAACCCAAAATCACAAAGAATAAATGTGATGATAGCCCAGAAATAAATAAATCAAAAGCCAATCCAGTGACAGGTCACAAGGATAAATGGTAAAACCAGCCATAACCAACTTCCAAAAATATATACTAAAAGGAACACAAACCGCTTACAAAATAAAATAATTTTAAATAAAATCCAATCACAATATATGCACAAAACCGACATAACAAGCTAAAACAAAATAAATGAATGTCCCAGAGGTCCATGCAATGGAGTCTCCGCTATGCCATGAGTCCACTCTAAGTCCTTCTAACACCTGCAAATGGAAAACAACTAAGTCAATTGACAGCTCAGTGAGTAGCAATATAGATAGTAAATATAGTTTTGAAAACAGGGTTCAATTCCAAAATAAGATATATATCATAGAAACTAGATTGACATACAGTTTGGTAAAGACAATATGTTTCAAAAAGAAGGTTCCGCAGTTCAACAGTTAAAATACTCATGTCTCTTAAGAACATGATAAATGACATTTTCCACTTAAAACAGATTATAACATGAACACCAATAATTTTCTGGGTACCAAGAAATAACAAGTAACATGCCACACAGTAGGGTATAAGCCCCATTCCAATATCGAACTAAGAGTCATCCTCAGGGTGGCAACCCGGGCCTTTTCTCTAAGACGATCTGATTGAAGGTCACCTAGCCTAACTTAGGTCTTTTCCTTACAATCGTTGAGCACTAGAGTCATCACGGCCCAACCGGATCTGTTCCCTAGTGGCCAGAGTCACCACACACAGTAGAATAATTTCCCTGAACTAAAATATACAGATGGTCCCACTAATCAATACATATCAGTTTCGCAAAACATGGTAGTTCACCATTATAAACATGAGACTAAAACAAATAGTTTTCAATATGCCAAGTTCAAACATGTTTCAGAAATAATTTGATTCTATTGGTAATATAATAATTTATTAAAACAGTTTAGTCCTGAAATAACAATTTAATTTTTCAATGGTTCAGGATAGGGGAACATTTATAAAAATATGTAGCATGAAACTACTCACCTGAAAATGAAATAATATAATCCTCGAATAGAATATGAAAGTCCAACTAGTGCCTTGAACCAAGTATGAAGACTACACGTCACTACTAATTTAAAAATACTAAAGAGAATAATAAACTAAGTACCCCACACTAAAGCGCACTAACACAGTTCAACCCCACTCACCGTTAGTCTTAAATAATACCTAAGTTCATGTTCTTCAAGGTCTAAAATTACCAAAGACATGGGTTCAGATCGAAACAGTAATGACCCCACCACATATCATGATTAGCACTTGATTAATTAAGGAGATTTGAAATTTAATTGCCAATTATCCCAATTTAATTCCAGATTTATGAAAACTATGGAGACTGGTTCGTATATAATTCTATTGAGGATTTATTTTGGAATTAGAAATTGAAAACATAAATGGCTCATTATAGTACAAATTGTGAACTGAATTATTTTAATTTTGAGTATCGGACCATATGGGAGTTAATTAAAATATACGAATTAGGAATTAAGATTATTATGAATTAAATTCATTTACGAGATGCTTAATTTGAATATATAATTTATTGACGAAATTTTGAGTCTGATCAGAAATTGAGGGCTTAAATGATTTAAGAAACCAAAATTGGGGATGGAAGTAAGTTTAATTTAATATTTGGAGCCTTTGGAGAATTTGATTAAAAATCTGATTCAGAATGATAAAATTAAATATAATTAATTAGGCTCCAAAGAAAGTCAAATTAGACAAATTAAATTATGTGGAATTTATTATTAGTTGTAATTAATTTAATTATGTGTTGACTAAGATTTATTAAGATTAAGTGTTATTTAATTAAGCTAATCTTAGTCATAAATTAAATTAAGGAAGGAACCTGAAACCTGTGTGGGTCTGCTGAGAAATCTAATTGTGTTGTGTGTATATATGTATAAGAGATGTGCTGGAAGCTTGAAACAAGTGCACGTGTGTAATGTGTTGTCAACAAGAGAAGTGTGTGTGTATTGGTGTATTGTGCTGGAGCCTTGAGCTCATTTGAGGCTCATGCTTATATAAAAATAAAAATAAAAAACAAAAAACAAAAGGGAAATCAACTCTAGAGAAAGGGTGAGAGAACAGCCGAGAGACAGAGATAAAAGTGTATCAATCCTTGAACTTAGCTGCTGGGAATCCAACTCAAGAACCTAAGAAGAAGGAACAATGAGGAAAAAGCTAGGAAAGGTGTGGAATAAAAAGGGAGTTCAAGAACTTATCAAAAAAATTCAATCATTGAAGATGATAGGTAAGGATTTCAAGTTTGATTTTTGTAGTTTCATTATCTAACAACTAAAATCAAGAAGTGAACGGGTCTAATTTCATGAAAATAGAAAGCAACTAGGAAAAGAATACAGAAAATGGAATTAAGTTTAAGAGCAAGGAAATTGATTTAGAAACTCATCTTTTGGGAATAATTTTAATTATCTTTGATGAATTTGAGTTCTAACTTTATATGCATCAATGAATTTGAAGAATTAATTTATGAACATGGTTAAGGTTACTAAACATAAAAATTATTGTATTGAGCTTAAGTTTGAGAGCCTTGATATATGTATATATATATATATATATATACATATATCAAGGCTCTCAAACTCAAGCTCAATACAATAATTTTTATGTTTAGTATTCTTAACCATGTTCATAAATTAATTCTTCAAATTCATTGATGCATATAGTTTTGATTGGCTGACCTAGACTTGAATGATCCTGTCTGTACAGAACTTTATGTTAGTGTATTTTCTGATGTGAGTTATTAATATGTATATGTATGGTTTGTTATGACGTGCCATGTAAGGACAGCTCTACGGACAAAGTTTTAAATTTGCTTCCGTTTGGCCCCTTTACTCTGATGAGTTATGTCTTATTTGGTTTGAGGTCGTAGGTAATCTTGTGATTACTAGCCGGATATATCCTTAACCCATGGAGGCGGGTTCGGGTCATGACAAAACTAAGTGTAATTTACCTCTATATTAAATTATCATTTTATGTCTCACAATTTTTTTGTATTTCCTTAACTTCGTATTTTTTTCCGCTATAAGTTTTTGAACTTTAATAAGTTTAAAAAAAACAAAAAAATCAGCCATTAATGAAAGTAAGAAAGAATATCCATGTTTCTTATTTGAATTAATTTTAAGATTTAATTTAATAAACATATGGATGGAGATATAGATTTTAGATGTAATAAATAACAAATTATTTGAGTATTTTATTATTTTCAAATAATTTCTTTGTTCAAGTAAAATTTCATTTTAATTAGATATAAGAAATGACAAATTTAAGTTGTTTATTATTCTCAAATAATTTATACGTGATTGGATGTTTTTCATTTTTATATTTATTTTTAAAATTTTTGTTAATAAGATGAGAACTATTGACTCATTTTTTTTTTAATATCCATAGATTGGAAATTGTAAAACTCAAAGATGAAAATTAAAATTTGAGAATAATATAAGATTGTGAAAATATAAAAATGGTAAATTTTTTATATATTTATGAGGTAGCATTTGGAAATTTTTATAAGTCACAATTTTTTTATTATAAATATGAAATATTATTATGTTTATTTTTCTTAAAAAAAATTTAATACACAAATATTTTTACAAAACAAAAGAAAAATTCATGTTTCATAACTCACTATGGTATTGAGTAATGCTAGCTAGTATTAATGAAAGGGAAAAAATGATGAAAAAATAGAGGAAAGAGCATGACGGAAGAGAACAAATAATACTAGTAAATTATGTGGTGTTACTATTGGTTGTAGTGATACTACAAAAATAAAAATAAAAAATGAATGAGGGAATAAATAAAAAGAAAAATGAAAGAAATAAAATAAAAAAATGGAAAGAGAACCATGTATTTTTCATATAAAAAAAAAAACAAATACCTCTATGTATTTTAAATTTTTATTCAAACTCTAATTCTCAAAATAGGTATTCATAAAATTGGTGGTCTTTTTAAAAAATAATAATTGACATCTTTTATATTTTGTTTTGTAATTTTCAAATAAAAGATTGTATTTAATTTAATTTTTTTTATTTTATTTTTTTGGATCAGCAAAATGAAACTTTATTGATGAAGAAAACAATTCATGCAAAAACTTACATCAACAAAGGGAGAAGTGCAAAGAGCATCAACACTAACCTTAACAATCCCAACTATGTTGGCACCGCTAAAGAAGTACAATCATTTGCAAGCACTTGACCAAAGATTGGTGAGAAACCAATCAAGAGGAACCAAAAAAAGAAAGACAAAGCAACAAAAAAAAAATGAAAAAAAAAACAACAAAACCAGCAGTAGCTGCACAGACCTGACTAGCCTCATACAATAACAAGCCAGCAGCATACATCAGCTGGCCTTTGAACAGCAGCATACAGAAGGCCAAAAACAGCATCAGACCAAAAACAGCATACAGTAGTAGCAGACAGCAGCAGCATACAGCAGCAAAGTAGCACCAACAGCAGACCTTACTTCACAGCAGTTCAATCCTTACTCTACAATAGCTCAGACCTTTACCCCAGCATCAAACCTGTCACCAAATCTTTCAGCAGACCTTAGACACATTCCTTTACCTAATCAAGGTTGTTGATAAAATCATTAACAGAGTACATATTCCCTTTCATTTAGTATAAGGTCAATTTGTTGCCTCTTTTTTATAAAAAAAAAAAAAAAAAAAAAAAGAGATAAGGTAATGTGTCGTTATTCTACTATATATATGCTTGTCATTATAAAGGTTTTGGTTCTATATAATGAAATGAGCAATGATTCCCTTTTTACAATAGATTGAATTTTTATTTATTGTTTAAACACATTTATCGATCTATGTTAGGGTTTAATAACACATGTAAGAAATAATACATTAATCTCTAATTTTTTTTATTATTATTGTCACACTCCAAATCCAGGCATAACCGGCCAAGGCACACATAAGTCTAAACATGAACCCAAAATCACAAAGAATAAATGTGATGATAGCCCAGAAATAAATAAATCAAAAGTCAATCCAGTGACAGGTCACAAGGATAAATGGTAAAATCAGCCATAACCAACTTCCAAAAATATATACTAAATGGAACACAAACCGACTACAAAATAAAATAATTCTAAATAAAATCCAACCACAATGTATGCACAAAACCGACATAACAAGCTAAAACAAAATAAATGAATGTCCAAGAGGTCCATGCAATGGAGTCTCCGCTATGCCATGAGTCCACTCTAAGTCCTTCTAACACCTGCAAATGGAAAACAACTAAGTCAGCTGACAGCTCAGTGAATAGCAACATGGATAGTAAATACAGTTTTGAAAACAGGGTTCAATTCGAAAATAAGATATATATTATAGAAACTAGATTGGCATACAGTTTGGTAAAGACAATCTGTTTCAAAAAGAAGGTTCCACAGTTCAACAGTTAAAATACTCATGTCTCTCAAGAACATGATAAATGACGTTTTTCACTTAAAACGGATTATAATGTGAATACCAATAATTTTCTGGGTACCAAGAAATAACAAGTAACATGCCACACAGTACACAGTAGGCTATAAGCCCCGTTGGATCCAATACCAAACTAAGAGTCATCCTCAGGGTGGCAACCTGGGCCTTTTCTCTAAGACGATCTGATTGAAGGTCACCTAGCCTAACCTAGGTCTTTTCCTTACAATCGTTGAGCACTAGAATCATCATGGCCCAACCGGATCTGTTCCCTAGTGGCCAGAGTCACCACACACAGTGGAATAATTTCCCTGGACTAAAATATACAGATGGTCCCACTAATCAATACACATCAGTTTCGCAAAACATGGTAGTTCACCATTATAAACATGAGACTAAAACAAATAGTTTACAATATGCCAAGTTCAAACATGTTTCAGAAATAATTTGATTCCATTGATAATATAATAATTTATCAAAACAGTTTCGTCCTGAAATAACAATTTAATTTTTCAATAGTTCAAGATAGGGGAACATTTATAAAAATATGTAGCATGAAACTACTCACCTGAAAATGAAATAATATAATCCTCGAATAGAATATAAAAGTCCAACTAGTTCCCTGAACCAAGTATGAAGACTACACGTCACTACTAATTTAAAAATACTAAAAAAAATAATAAACTAAGTACCCCACACTAAAGCGCACTAACACAGCTCAACCCCACTCACTGTTACTCTTAAATAATACCTAAGTTCATGTTCTTCAAGGTCTAAAATTACCAAAGACATGGGTTCAGATCGAAACTGTAACGACCCCACCACATATCGTTATTAGCACTTGATTAATTAAGGAGATTTGAAATTTAATTGCCAATTATCCCAATTTAATTCCAGATTTATGAAAACTATGGAGACTGGTTCGTATATAATTCTATTGAGGATTTATTTTGGAATTAGAAATTGAAAGCCTAAATGACTCATGACAGTACAAATGGTGAACTGAATTAATTTAATTTTGAGTATCGGACCATATGGGAGTTAATTAAAATATACGAATTAGGAATTAAGATTATTATGAATTAAATTCATTTATGAGGTGCTTAATTTGAATATATAATGTATTGACGAAATTTTGAGTCTGATCAGAAATTGAGGGCTTAAATGATTTAAGAAACCAAAATTGGGGATGGAAGTAAGTTTAATTTAATATTTGGAGCCTTTGGAGAGTTTGATTAAAAATCTGATTCAAAATGATAAAATTAAATATAATTAATTAGGCTCCAAAGGAAATCAAATTAGACAAATTAAATTATGTGGAATTTATGATTAGTTGTAATTAATTTAATTATGTGTTGATTAAGATTTATTAAGATTAAGTGTTATTTAATTAAGCTAATCTTAGTCATAAATTAAATTAAGGAAGAAACCTGAAACCTGTGTGGGTCTGCTGAGAAATCTAATTGTGTTGTGTGTATATATGTATAAGAGATGTGCTGGAAGCTTGAAACAAGTGCACGTGTGTAATGTGTTGTCAACAAGAGAAGTGTGTGTGTATTAGTGTATTGTGCTGGAGCCTTGAGCTCATTTGAGGCTTGTGCTTATATAAAAATTAAAAAAAAAAAACAAAAAAACAAAAGGGAAATCAACTCTAGAGAAAGGGTGAGAGAACACCCGAGAGCGAGAGATAAAAGTGTGTACCAATCCTTGAACTTAGCTGCTGGGAATCCAACTCAAGAACCTAAGAAGAAGAAGGAACAATGAGGGAAAAGCTAGGAAAGGTGTGGAATAAAAAGGGAGTTCGAGAACTTATCAAAAAAATTCAATCATTGAAGATGATAGGTAAGGATTTCAAGTTTGATTTTTGTAGTTTCATTATCTAACAACTAAAATCAAGAAGTGAATAAAGAAAATGGAATTAAGTTTAAGAGCAAGGAAATTGATTTAGAAACTCAACTTTAGGGAATAATTTTAATTATCTTTGATGAATTTGAGTTCTAACTTTACATGCATCAATGAATTTGAAGAATTAATTTATGAACATGGTTAAGGTTAATAAACATAAAAATTATTGTATTGAGCTTGAGTTTGAGAGCCTTGATATATGTGTATATATATATATATATATATATGAGATGTGTATTTGCATGCACCATGGGTTTTGAAAGGATTTGAGTCAATCAATTTCATATTTTAAAGAGAAGAAGGAAAGAGTTTTATAAACATCAAGTTTATGGAAATTTGGAGTTAATCTTAAAGTGAGACAAAGTTTTGATTTTATTATGAAAATTAGGAATTTGTTTGATTTTGATTTTAATCCATGCATATAATTTAATTTAAAAATGTTGTTCAATTCAAATATATTTTGGAACATCTATGATCATAAATTAAGTACTTGGTTCAAGATGGAGTTAATAAGTTTAAATTCTAAGAAATTGATTTTGCTATAAAGAAAATGAATTAAATCTAAGTTAGACAAATTTAGAAATAAATTATAATTTATAGTGGAGAATCAAAAATTAGTTTGATTTTGATTTAAATTTTTTACATGCAAATATTTTGAAAGGGTTTTATAGCTTTAATTTATGTTTTATTAATCAAAGAAGAAGAATGTTGGAATTATTATATTCATGAAATTATTGATTTTAATCTTAATGATCAAAGAGATTTTTGTATTAGAATTGAAAAATTAGTCATGGGTTCACCTTTATTAATAAAATTACATGTTTAAATTGGTCTATGCAAGAGTTTCAGTTTTGAAAATGTGTTTGAAAATTATTTTGTTGATTTTGAAAGCACAAGAAATTTGCTGGCTACTCGAGCGAACATTAAGGCTAACGAGTATTTTCACCGAGCTTTGCAGACCGCTCGAGCGACCAAAGGTCCGCTCGAGCGAAGACCCTATTTTCAACATATTTTGGAAAATTACATTTAGCTCACATTTTTATTCTCATCTTTTTCCAAAGCATTCTAGACATGATTTATGGCTCAACAAAGATTAATAAGCTAACAATCAACATTAATTAGTTGATTAAAGAATAAGTCATTAACTTAGTAGTACTTGATTAAGAAGCCAAGTAAGGAATTGATTTATTCAGAAAAGAATGTCTTAGTAAAGAAAGAATATGTGAAATAAGAACCCGATTCATTCGAATAAAGAAAGAATATTTAGACGGAAAAAGACAAGAAAAGTCAAGTTTGATCAAGGAATTGATATTATATTTCAATGTGTATATGTTATGTGTTCGTGTAGGTCACGTGCTATTGTCTGCCTGATTTATCTGATATGTCCAATCTGTCTGATCTACTTCTGCAACTATCTATGAGTAATAACTTAGTAAAGTTATGTTCAACTTTACTTATTTTCTATATATAGAATAAGATCTATTCTATGAAATGTTATTTTTGTACTATGAATGATTGTCCAATTTTGACAAGTATTCGTGGCAACAATTCTGTGATACAAGTATGTTATCTGTTCCCGGTTCGGAGGTTCCTTTATGGAACTGACAAGTTATCTGTACTCGGCTAGAGGTTCCTTTATGGAACTGACAAGTTATTCGTTCCCAGTCCGGAGGTTCCCTTATGGAATTGACAAGTTATCTGTATCCGGCTGGAGGTTTCTTTATGAAACTGACAAGTTATCCATCCCCAGTCCGGAGGTTCCTTTAAGGAATTGACAAGTTATCTGTACCCGGCCGAAGTTCCTTTATGGAACTGACAAGTATGACCTTTGATGCTTTGTATATGATTTGTAGCACTAACAGATGTACTATGTAAGATTAAGAATGAACTCTGATATCTGCATGTGATTTGAATAAGAATATGAATATGAATCTGTTTCTAATTGAAATCTGAATATGCATAAGACCCTATTTTTAATAAGAATCTGTTTTTGATATAAACTCGGATTTCTGACTCTGTAATGGACATCATTCATTAAAACCCTTTACTTTGTATTATTCACTAGGCTCTAGCTCACTGTATTATTTATATATGTAGGTGATCAGGTGCGTGACCAGGTTTAAAGCTTCTGCCTAGATTCTATTTTGTCAGCCAACCTATGTGTCTCATGTGGAGGTTCCGGATATATCTAGTAGTTATGGCTAAGTGCATAAAGTTCAAGTTTTGTTTTCTTGTCTGGTTAAACAAGTCTTCGCTTATTTGGTAAATAGGGTTAAGCCCCTTTTTGGTCTAATTTGTATATATATATATGATGATGTAAGGATGATGTGTAGATATGTATATAAAAAGTTTTAAAAAAAAAATTGTCTCGTATAAGTCTGCACAGCTCAATGGATGTTGTATATTTGTTATTTGCTTCCGCTAGCTCCTAATATTATGTTAATCTGTCTTAGAGGCCTTCGGTAATCCCAAGATTACTGGCTGGTCACGATGCTAAACCTATAGGGACAGGTTTGGGTTGTGACAGAAACTTAATTAAAAGTAACTTTAAGATAAAACAAAGTTTTAAACAAGTTTTCCCAATCTATTCGCTAACTTTGAAAATTATAAAACCCTACTCAACACTGTTCGAAAAATTCCAAAATCCTCCAGATATCAACTAATATATCCTAAGTTTCAAACCCAAATGGTTTCACTTGATTTGCTTATCAAAATAATTATTTACAATTAATTATACCCAAACAGGTTGTTTTCTGCAGCATTTTAAAGAAATTAATAGTTCTCTCAATATACACGAGTAATCAATTCAAAGCCAAAAATTTAAGAAACTAGACTCGTAACCAATGCTAATGATGCTGATTTGACAATTTTCGGATTTATACCCAAAGAGAACGACACTTCCGAAGTTACTGTTTTACACCAGTTTTCTGAACAGATTTGAACGCAGCAGTTAATATAGATTTTGACTCACAAAAATTATGAGAAAATTCAAATATGCAATTCAATATGTAATTAATCTACTGTAAAAATTTCAATTCAAAATTCATCCGTTTGATATGATTCCTTGATTTTTAAAGTTTGTGATTCTGTGCAGAATTTTTGGACTAAGAATTACACCCATTTTTTATATATAAATTTAACTCCTCAGATTTCTTAACAGGATATCTATATACAAAATACATAAACCTAAATAATAATAGAGTAAGGATAAAGAACAAAAACAAAAGGAAGAAGAGAGATAAAGACCTACCACACACCCAAAAAGCCTTCCTTGTTTGCAATCCTTTTTTTTTTCTTCTTCTTCTTTTCTCTCAGCCTCTCTCTCTCCCGTGGCTGTTGCTGCTCTGTAAAAATTGTGTTAGGCTACTGCTGCGTAAATTGTGTTAGGCAACCTAGGGTTCCTATATATATATATATATATCTAACCAAAAGGCTCTAGTTTATTATCTTTCGTTTTATTTTATTTTCTCTCTCAATTAATTTAAGTAACATACAAATATTATTAGATCAAAATATGCTAACTAATCTGTCACTTAATTTTTTTATATTTTATTTTAAATAATAAATCTTGCCCCTAAATTAAAAACTTTCACCATAAATTTATTTTAGGTTTTAAAATTAATTAAAAGACCCTCCAAATATTTAATTTGCACTTTAAGATTCACCATCAAAATATTTGAGATTGTAAAATTATTATTTAATTATTTACTTGATTTGTATATTCGGGTTCTTACAATTATATATTTATTTATATTGATGAACCGAATACGAAAGATTTAAGATTCTCTCACATTATAGAGCAAAACATAGAGTACGGAAAACATATCCAAATTATAGGGTAAAACATGACCCAAGTACAAATATATGCAATATTCAAGGATTGCTCCAAGGATCCGAAGAGTTCATTATGTTTACAAAATAAAAAATAAAGAAGTTAATTTGTTTTAACTTTCTTAAAAAAAAAAATAAAATCACTAAATACAAAAAATAATCAAAATAGTTATCTTTCTTTTCTTTCTTTTTTTCTTTTGTTTATATGTCTTTAGGGAAATTTTTTTGAATCTTTTGAAAATTTTTTACTTATAGGTTCTTATACACTAGACCAGTAGAAAACCAGTCGATTCAAACTGAGCAATAGGTTGTTTGAGTTTTGATTTGATAACTTTATAAGTTTAAAATTGTGTTCAAGATTAACTTATTTACATAATGAGTCCATCTTGATTAAGTTTTAATGAGCCAAATAGAGTTCGAGTAGTTTAATTTTTTTTTATAATACATAATTTAAACGAGATACGTAGTACGTTGTTCAAACTTGATTTAAAATTTTAATAAGTTTAAAACTGAGTTCAAATTTGACTTGTTTACATAACAAGTAAATCTTAAACAAATTTTTAAAGACCCAAACATAAATTCAGTTAGAGTAATTTGGTTCATTTAGTAGTTTTATTTTCATTAGCCGCTAAATTTGAAATGATTTAATATTAAGTTTCACCAGTGATTGATTATATGTATTCAACTAGGGATAGATGTAGGATTATAATTTGGGGAAGATATATTCAACAAAAAAAATCGAAAGATGTCAAATTTAGGTGTAGAAAGATGTTATGCAATGATCTGGTTTTAATCACATAATAAATAACAACGAGAAGAACAATCACACACACAAAAGGAGAAACGATCAAAATCCACTATATGCAATAAGGATTACAAATCACTCCGCTGCTATATCTCTGTTTTTCTTTAACCTTAAAACGTATAAACTGATATAATTTACAAGGTAAAAATTAATGCAATTCCCCCCCCCCCCCCCCCGGGGCCCCCCCCCCGACTGCGGGTATAGCGAATACAAGACACCAAAAAACAAAAACAAAAACAAAAAATTATTTTCATGAAAAGGCAAAGGCTTTGTTTGGGAAGTGGCTACTTTTTTGGTTTTTTGGCTATTTAACTATTTTGATAGACTATTTTAGTTATTGGGTTTGAGAAGTTAGGTTGAATTTTTTGGTTGATTGTTGTATTAAAACAATGTGTTTGAAATAATGTTTGAGGCTGAAATGACAAATTTGTCCCTAACCTCACTTTTTCCAAAATTGGTCTAAAGGGGCAAAATTGTCATTTACTACCTATGGGACAGCTTGCCAACGTGACAGTGGTAGGTTGTCAGTGCACTATCAACGTGACAATGTAAGCTGTCACCGCCAAGCTACTTTTTTTTTTTTTAATATAAATCATTGTTTTAGAGTACTATTTGAGGTTATTTGACTTCTTTAGTATTTGAGAATATTTTAGCCCCGAACTTGGGTTCCAAACAAGGCCAAACTATTATTTATATAAGTTAGTTGGCTGCACAACGTGTGGGGTAGCCATCCCACACATCATTTTTGACAAAAGTAGTTACAAAACAAGTAAGTTGGGAATATGTTCCTTGTTGATAAAAAACAACTTTAGCAAAGCTTGTCCGCTACCATGTTTGCCTCTCGATAGATATGATGGATTGAGACTGTCCAGTTATCTCCAAGAAGAGACCTTGGAAACCAAAGATTGAATCCAAGGTGAGGTGATGTGGTTAGAAGTGAGTAATAACCAAGTAGCTTTGGAATCAATCTTGAGAGAAATATATCTATAACCATGGTGCCATGCTAAACTTAGACCAGTACAAACGGCCCACAGTTCAGCAACCATGCTATCCCACTATGTTGTGCGAAAGCGAAACCCAAAATCCATTGCCCTTCATGATTTTAGAAAATGCCCGCAATGCTAGCATAACCTGGTTGTCCAAGGGCACAACCATCGTGTTGAGTTTAAGAAAAGGGCATGAGAGCGATTTTCATGTAATCCAAACCATATGTGTGTGCTTGATTGGCTTTGGAGGATATGCTAGGTAGTAGAATTCCATGGTGTGGTGTAAAATTTGATGGAGTTGTTTGCTGATAGAGAGGTTCGAGGGGTGGAAAAAGTTATGATTTCTGGCCAACCAAATGTTCGAAGTGGTGAAGGAAAAAAGTGACGGCCAGGGGAGTTGGGAATGAGAAGGTTGATTTTGAGAGGGTAATTTTTGGGAAAAATTGGGCCGACCTGCGAGTTGGGCTTTGAGGCCCAAAACGCGAAGGGCCAAGTAAAAAGACCGTAATGGATACTCCGGCCCAGGAGGGCAAAGTTACTCCGGCCCAAAGAGGTGAAATTACTTCGGCTCACAAGTGATAAAGTTACTTCGGTTAGAGGATTGTAAATGTACTTCGGTCTAGGAGCAACTTGAAGTTAGACCGGCCTTGAAGTTATATCGACCTTAGAGGTATACCGGTTTGGGAGTTATACCGGTCGAGAGTCGTTGGTTCGGTCCAAAACACACCATAGGTTGAACAAATGAGAAACCGATATAAGGGAGAGTAAAGGGAAGGGCTGAACTAAGGATAGTTCGGCCTACTTTACTTCGGTCAAATGGTAGTTCGGCCATGGAGAAAACCATCCCACTTGGTTTAAGCAGTGGGGGAGGGTGTAAAAGGATAAGCATTATCCTTAGGAGTATGAATCCTAGGAGGACTCTGCATGGAGAAATACAAGTCCTACCAGGATTGTGCCACGGGAAACTTATAAAAGCCCACAAACATCACCTATTTAAGTAAAGGAAAACTCAGAAAATAATTTCTAAAACCCAAAATTAATTTCTGAAAAAATTCCACAAAGACTATGAATTTCATTATGGGGCTACCTTGAGCACTCGAAATGTAAATCCCATTTGGGTTATTGTATGTAGAATTACTAAATTGCTCATTTCCTCCCTGTAAAATTTTTGTGTGATGCTTGTAGACTAGTCACTGTTTACATCAATAAGATTGCTCGTCTGCATGAGGTTCCAGTATCTATTGTTTTAGACAGGAATCCTAAAATGTGTTTGAGTTCTGACAAGCCTTCAAGAGACATTGGAAACTGAATTGTGATTCAGCGCTGCTTTCCATCCGTAAATTGATGTATAATCAGAAAGAACTATTTAGACACTGGGAGAAATGCTCCAAATGTGTACTTTAGATTTTCGGGAAATTGGAAAAATCTATCCATCGTTGGCAGCCTTTGCTCACAACGACGGCTTACACTCTTGTTTCGGTATGGCACCATACAAGCTTTGCGTGGAAGAAAAGGTAAGTCTCTGACTGATTGAGAACTGAGTTTTGCTTAATTTTGGGACTAAGTAAATGGCTATCAGAAAGGATTGGAACCGTTAAATGAAAAGTGTTCCGAATTGTTTTCGACCGAAGGTGAAATAAGTTTTGGAGGACCAAACTTCCTAAAGGGGGGAAGACTGTGATAACCCTGTCCCGAATTATGTTAGCTGGTCCTTATTATGCATATGATTACGTGTTTGATACGATTTTGTGTACCATTTATGTGAATATATGTGGTTTTGAATTTCTATCTGTTCATCGTAGGAATATCTGTTTGGTTATCTGCTTTGGAATTTAAATTGAAGGCCCTATCGGCCATCGAAACTGAAATTGACTACGCCATTATGATTAGCGTAATTTTTAGAGCCTACGGTGAAATTTAATTGGAAACTGATTCAGAATGAAATAATTAGATTCGAAATGATTAAATTAGGCTCAATTACTTAGCCTTAATTAAATTGATTTGGCCAAGGTATATAAGTGGCCTCATATTATTGTGTATACATGATAAGTATGCAATCATCTGTTACGTATGTGATTAATTGTGTCTTGACGATACACAAAATGAGAATATAACAATGTGCCTATGTGCAAATGTGCCTATGTGTATCTGTGCTTATTTCTGTATTGGGCGTTCCAGTATTTGGCAAGGCTTAATAAGAGTTTGTGTAGAATTTGTGAAGATTAAAGCTCCTAGGTGAGTAGATTTATGAAATTGAGTTTGTAATCATGTAAATTCAAAGGGAATATGTGATCAAGGGCAAGAGTTGTGTTGATTATGATGAATTGGGAGCCTATATGAACATGCATGTGCATAATTGTTACAATTTTGTGTGTTCAAGCATGTGGCATGTTAAATATGTAGAATGGAGCACCAAATCTCACATGCATGCATTGTTTTCCTAAGTTCCATGATCATAAGCTTTATTTGTACCATTTGAACTCAAATTGGAAGCCTAGCCTACATGCATGTTTGTTTTTTTTTTGAAGAATTGGAGCTCATGTGAAGTTTGAAATATATGGGTTTTGTTCTTACTAAGAAAATGAGAGTTGTTTGAAGATTAGATGTTGATTTTGAATAATTTGATGTAATAACCTTACACTTTCATGCAATGTAATGTGTTTATATGTTTTTGGGACCAAAATCATGAGTTGAAGCCTTTGAACATCGAAATTGAAGCCCAAGAACAATTCTGGGTTTTCCAGAATTTTGATGTCCGCTCGAGCGGGGAAACCGCCGCTCGAGCGTGAATTTCGTGCTCTGAGCATTTTCTGCAGACATGGTGTCCACTCGAGCGGGGAATTACACGCTCGAGCGGGGAGCTATGTAGACAGACATTCCGCTCGAGCGGCCGAGTTCACGCTCGAGCGTGGATTTGACATAACTAGAACTTTTGCAGACCTCATGGGTCCACTCGAGCGGGGGAGTCCATGCTCGAGCGGGGACCCTGTTTTCTGAAATTTTGAAAATGCATTCTGAGTTTCGTTTTTCGTCCTCTTTCACTTCTAAGTACTCTTAGGTATGCATTGAGCATTGTAATTGAGTTAAAGAGATAAGAATGAAGCCTAAAGAGGAATATGTGAATTAAAGAACGGATTGAATTATTTGTGACCCACATGTGTTATGTGATATGTAGGATCAAGCTCCAGGGCAAATCTACAAGCCGATCACTGTGAGTAATATCGATATTTTGAAGTTTGTCAATTGTCCAATTGCTTATTTCTTTACAAGTTTGCTAGTTTGAATTATGGGCAACCGATTGACATAAATGATTGAGCCGAAGGCCGATTGACATGAATGATTGGGCCGAAGGCCGATTGACATAAATGGTTGGGCCAAAGACCGCTTGATGCAAATGAAAGTTTGACATGCATAAATGGGCCAGAGGCCAGTTTGACATGCATGAATGGGCCAGATGCCAGTTTGACAAGCATGAATGGGCCAGATGCCAGTTTGATATGAAAGTTTGAAAGGCCTAAAAGGCCAGTTTGATATGAAAGTTTGAAAGGCCTAAAAGGCCAGTTTGATATGAAAGTTTGAAAGGCCTAAAAGGCCAGTTTGATATGGAAGTTTGAAAAGGCCAAAGTCCAGTTTGACACTAATGAATTGGGCTCGAGGCCGTATGATGTGTTTGGAACCGCAGTTACTTAACTTACATATGTCTATGTCTATGTATGTATGTATTAATAGAAATGTAAATTGGGCCCAAGGCCGTTTGATGTATATTATTCCAATGTATATTCTTTATTTGATATTATTCACTGGGCCTTTGCTCACGCTCATTCAAGTGTTTGTAGGTGAGCCAAGAGAGGTCCAGACCCAGCCTCAGTGAAGTCTGTTTGGAACAACCTAAGTTTGAAGAGTCAGCCTTGCATCTTATGCACGAGACACGTCTTCGTCCTTCTGCCATTCTATGTTATTTTGTTATGTTGGCGAGGACTTTGGTATACGTCTGTATATAGCTTTGTTTTGGCTGACTTAGATTTGAATGATCCTGTCTGTATAGAACTTTATGTTACTATACTTTCTGTTGTGAGTTATTAACATATGTATGTTTGGAATGTTATAATGTGCATATAAGCACGGCTCTATGGACAAAGTTTTAAAATTGCTTCCGTTTGGCCCCTGTTAACTCTGTTGAAATACGTCTGGTTTGGTTTAAGACCGTAGGTAATCTCATGATTACTTGACGGTTATGTCCTTAACCCACGGGGGCGGGTTCGGGTCATGACAATTGAAGACTAATTTAATAATAATAATTTGTTATTCAAAATTTGAATAATTTAAATCATATATAAATGGATATTTATTCATAAATCTCTCTTCACTTACTTTTATTCCACTTTAGTTTGAATTATTTTTTTATATTTTAATAAGTTCTATGCGCGACATAATTATCAAAATACTATTAATAATAATATGATGAAGCGCGCATTAATATTCATATTGACAGTGTGAATGATTCATGATGTGAATATTTACATTGCCAAATTTACCTAATGTGAATGTTCAACATTTACACTGTCAATGTGAACATTCATACTGTCAAATTTATTTTTTATTTTATAAAATTATATATTTAAGTGAGATCTTATTTGATAGTTCCCCTTAACTATGTTTCAAAATTTTAAATTTCACAAATAAAAATAAAAATAGATTAATTACCTAAAAGTCTTATTGGTAAGGTTGGTGTTCTATTAAATCCTGCTTCATTATTTTTAACCCATAAAGTCTTATTTTTAAAATATTTATGTATATATAATAGAGGTGTGCATGGTACGGATCGGTGCGGTTTAGAGGTAAATTATAAACCGCAGGACAAGGGCAGATTGACAAATTTGTTATTAAAAATTATCATTTTTCTATCAAAAATCGACAGTTTGATTGGCAAATAATCACGATTTCGACTTAACAGGTTGGACAGATTGATCATTTATAACATTGATAAACTAATAAATTAAAAATCCAACCATCCAAAGAAAAGTGTGCTTTCAAAGACCCTTGATTGTGCTTGAGAAACAAAACAAAACTTTTAAGCAAATTTAAAGAATGTCTGCTTTCAAAAATTACGATAGCATGCACCAACCAAACCTTAATAGATATCATATACTTGAAGGATGAAAAGGTGTCATACGGACACTCAAACTTAGGCCACCAGACTTGAGAAATGGCTAAAACAAAACTAAACAGATTCACGAGTAAATTACATATATCAGAAGAAAAGAAGAAAAAAAAATAAAACAAAAGGAGAGGTTTTTATTAGATTTTGATAAAACAAAATCAAAGCTATAAATTTTATAAAAAAAGAAAAATTGAAAGATCAGAGCATTTGTTAATTTTGTGAGACCTTTTCATTAATCATCACAGATTCACAACACCACCATCAAACAATTGAAGAAAGAGAGAGATACAGCAGAGAAAGAGAGAGCAAATAGAAAGAGAGAGATCTATGATTGGAAGTTGGAACCCGTATATAAAAAAAAGCAGGCGGGTTGGAATTTTCAAACTGCCACCCACACTGACCGGCCAATACGGGTGAGCATGGATCGGATTGGGATAAAATGAGGACCAATTCATTATTTACAGTTCTTGAAAAATTGGAACCAATCCAATCCGTTTAAATCATGGAACCAATCCGAACCAATCTATTTAAACACGGATTAGATCAGTTTAGGATCATAAATTTACATAATTAAATAACAAAAATATATATATAATACTTTAATTTCATAAAAATATAAACATAGCGCTATATTAGTTCCATAATAGTAACATCTTTTTCTATAATAGCGACATACTGTTCTAGAATTTAAACAATTATAAGAAAACTGGTTTCACCATAAGTATTTAGACCATTACAAATTAAAACTAAAAACTAACAAATAAAAGTAATAAAAGAAAATATTATACCCACTACAACAAAAACACATTTTAGTGACACCATACTAGTGGCATGTTATTAAAAAATGTCACAAAAAGAATATTTGGTGGCATTTTTTAGAAAAATATCATAGAGCCACAAACATACAAGGCTCTAGTGGCATTTCAATTTAAAAAAGTGTCATTTCACTACAACAAAAATGTCACTACAACAAATTTACACTTTAGTGACACTACACTACTGGCATGTTTTTGGAAAATGCCACAAAAGTAAAAATTGGCATTAAATGTTTTAGAAAAATGCCACAGAACCACAAACATATAAGGCTCTAATGGCATTTCAATAAATAAATGTCATATCAATTTTATGGCATTTTATAAAATAATGACACAAAAAATTATGTTTGTGACATTTACCAACAGATGCCACTAAACTTTAGTAGCAATAGCATTTTTTAAAAAATGTCAGGACACTACGTAGGTGCAAATTACTTTTTATGGCACTTAGGTGAAAGGTGTCGTAAACAAATATTTTATAGCATTTTAAGAAATGCCACTAAGCCAAAAACTTTCCAAACTTATAATGGCATTTTTGAAAAAACAAAAAATGCCAATATATTTTCTAAATTTTTAAAATGCAGTAAATGATTAAAAATAAATAAATTAAATTCAATATACACTACAGGAAAAAGCACATTCGGCGACTAAATTTCTTGACCAAAAAAAATTTGGTCGCTGAAAGTATAGCTTTCAGCGACCAAAACAACATTAATAGCCAAAAGTAAAGCTTTTTGGCTACTAAACAATTTTAGTAGCCAAAAGTTTTACAATTGGCGACTAAAACTAAGTTTGGTTGCTGATTATATGAGTTTTAGTGACTAAAAATTTTTTAGTAGCCCAAAGTAAAGTTTTTTGGTGACTAAAAAAATTTAGTAGCCAAAAGTCTACAATTGGCGACTAAAAATAAGTTTGATTGCTGATTATATGGGTTTTACCGACTTAAAAAATTTTAGTAGCGAAAGTAAAGTTTTTTGGTGACTAAAAAAATTTTAGTAGCCAAAAGTCTACAATTGGCAACTAAAAAATAAGTTTAGTCGCCAAAAGTGATCATTTTTAGCGCGGGAGAACTAAAATCCTAAGGCGGGAATTAAATTTTTTGGTAACCAAAATTTTGGTAGCTGAAAGTACATCTTCGGCGACCAAATCCGATTTTGGTTGGCAAAAGTTAAGTTTTTTAGCAACTAAAAAACAATTAGTAGCCAAAAATATAGAATTGGCGACTAAAAAATATTTTCAGTCACCAAAAGTGGTCTTTTTTTATTTTGCTAGTAAATAGTTTATTTTAAATAAATTATATTCAATAAAATGATTATGTTTATACATATACTTTTATATTAATATGGATATATGTACTATATAAATAATATATGTTGCATATATAATCATGTGGTGCTATAGAGGTGTAGTGGGAGGAGTGTGGTGTATAAGGTTTATGGTGCGGGAGGTTAGCGGTTCGAGTCTCCACAAGAGTGGATCAAATTGTTCTACAACGAATTATCGTCACGAATGACACTTGATAGCGTCACGAATAGTGCCTACCATGACATTAAAGTGTCACTGAAAGGTTTTAGTTTTGATTGTGTAATGACACTTATAAGTGTCACTAACTCTTTTTTAATGGCGCTTGATAATGCCACAAATAATATCTACCATGACATCAAAATGTCATTGAAAGTTTTTAGCCATGATGGTGTAGTGGCACTTGCAAGTATCTACTGTGGCACTAGTATCTACCATGGCACGGATACAAATAGCACTTGTTCAAAATGCCACAAGACTAAAAAATGTCATTAAACCAATAGTTTTGTGGCACTTTCAAATGTCACTAAACTAAGAAAATGTTGTAGTGACCGGTTTAGATTTGAGTTTAGGTTTTATACAGAATAAAAGAAGATACTATGGGGAGGACGTATAATAAAAATATAGACTATTTGTATACGGTCCGAATCGGTTTCAATCCGGAACTGTGGGGTTCAATCCAGAACCAATCAGTGGATTATAGATTTTTAATTCTTCAATCCGGAACAGAATCACGGATTCAAAAAACCAATCCAAACCTATCGGATTGGAATCGACTAGATCGGATTACGGATTTCACGAAATCCTTGCTCAGTCGTACTCGCCAAGTCTAGACCACAACCTGGCCAACCCAACTCATCAGAACTGAAATAATGTACGTTTGACACGGTTCGGATAGTTTTGACGGTATTTTAAATAACTCTATATATGATTATTTTATCCTTATTAAAAGGCAAAAGAAAGTAAAAAGTATCAATTCATTGAGTGTTAATAAAAAATTATTAGATATTACAAATGCACAACATGACAATGTTATCCATCAATCACCAAAAATTATGGCTCATGCCTCCATACAAAATTGGGAGTCTAGATCCTCTCCAGTTTTCCCTCCAGTCGACAGACAAAATTCGGCCACGTCACCTATAACAAAACCTACGGCTCAGATTAACTTTTAAAAAAAAAAGTTGAATTTCATTCAACAGACAGCACATCTGACATTCTTTGTCCGATGTCACGTCCCACCACTCATACACTCTCTCTCGCTCTCTCTCTCTCCTCTAATAAAAAATATAAAAAATTCATTTTAATCTTTTTAATTTTATTTTCATAATATTTATAATTTTTAATATAAAAATTTAATTTTATAAATGTAAAATATCATTGAAAATATACCTTTAAAATAAGACCAATATTAAATATATTTAATAAAAATTTAAAATAAATAAAAAGTAACTATGTATAGTTATGTTTTGAAATTATTATTTTTTAAATATAAAAATTAATTTGATGGAATAAACACACAAAAATCATATATTTTTTAAATTCTCAAAAACAATCTTCATTAAAAAAAATCATATGAAAATAATTTTTTTTAAAGGAAATAAAAAAAAAAACACAAATCTAATCAGTGCATAGGTGCAAATCAAATACAAAGGAGTTTTGGGAAGATGGTTAAAAGATAATTTTTTGATTTTTTTTTTTTTTGAAAAAAAAAACATGTAAAAAATATGAGAAATGATCACGTTTTTTATTTTTATAGGATTTTTTTTGGAATGAGCATTGTTTTTGAGAATTTTAAAAATATACTCCATCCGTCCCAAAATAATGGTCCATTTTGGGGAATTCAACTTTTTTTGGTAGTACAATTATTACATTTGAAAAAAGTTGATTTTTCAAAAATTATCCTTTTGATAGTACATTTCTTGGGAATATCAATGTCATAATTGTACTTTTTATATTGTTTATTAATTTAAAAGAAGGGCAAAATAA
>NW_021027309.1:1261224-1294866 GCF_004153795.1 Camellia sinensis | reverse complement strand
CTTATTTCGGCGTCTTTTCTCTTCTCAAGCTTCAACAACTCCCGCAGATACTTGTCCTTCATAACGATGGCTGCTTTCTGCTTCTCCGCTTCAGCCGAGCTAACCAGATCGGCAAGTCGACCGTTCTCTGTTTGAAGCTCGGTCATTTTCCTTTCGGCCTCATACCAACGAGAGTTAATCAGAAAATACAGCAAAAAGGTTCATCCAAGACAATTCAAGATTGGGGATTGGGTACTACGCAAAGTAATGGGAAACACCTTGATCCCAGGAGATGGCAAGTTAGGCCCAAATTGGGAAGGTCCTTATAAGGTGGTTGGGTTAGCAGGCAAAGGGGCATACCACCTAGAAGACAAGGATGGCAAGGCAATCCCTAGGCCATGGAACACGGCCAATCTCAAGTTATTTTACTTTTAGCTTTTTTTTTCTTCTTTTCTTCAAACATATGTAATTTCTTTTTCCTTCAATAAAGCGAGCAATTCTTTTTCAGCAAGTTATTTTTTAAGAGTTAGCTTTAGTACAGAGTAAGCGCATAGCAAAGCACTTTATTCTAAGTTAGCTGGAAAAACTAACTTAGGGGTTGGCTGGAATAAACCAACACCCTTCCTAAGCCCAGGATAAGGATCCAGGCTGCAGGACGTTTGGTCGGAATAACCAAACATTATTCTAAGTTAGCTGGAATAAACTAACCTAGAGGTTGGCTGGAATAAACCAACACTTGTTACTCTTCAGCCGACTTCAATAAAATGAGATTCTTTTTAGCACAGATTACTCTTTGTAAATGTTAGCTTTCAAGACTTGAGCACATCGCAAGCATTCCATTCTAAGTTAGCCGGAAAAACAAACTTAGAGGTTGGCTGGATTAAACCAACACCCTTCCTAAGCCCAGGATAAGGATCCAGGCTGCAGGACATTTGGTCAGAATAACCAAATACTAGAAGTTAGCTGGAAAAGCTAACTTCAATTGTTGGCTGGAATAAACCAACTCTTGTTACTCTTCAGCCGAAGTAAGTGTAAGGCTGAAGAGTGGTTGGCTGGAATAAACCAACTCTTGTTACTCTTCAGTCGAAGTAAGTGTATGGCTGAAGAGTGGCTGGCTGGAATAAACCAACTCTTATTACTCTTCAGCCGAAGTAAGTGCAAGGCTGAAGAGTGGTTGGCTAGAATAAACCAACCCTTGTTACCCTTCAGCCATAGTAAGGGTATGGCTGAAATTGGATTGGCTGGATTAAACCAACACTTAGTACTCCTCAGCCGAAGTAATTATGTCGGCTAAGGAGTGCATTACAAAATACAGGCATACACATTAAAACCGGAATAAAAGTTAGCGTAAAATTTTCATTCAAAGAAAAAGTCATCACATAGGGGCATACTTCGGTTACAAAGAGAAGAAAAAATTAAGAGAACAGTTCATCAATTTCGACATCAAAAGCCGCATCATCAACTCGAAGACCGGTCTCAAGAGGAAGCTCACTCTCGGCTGCTATGATTCCTTCGGTTGGAACCACGTCTTCATTCGGCTGCTCGATAGGATAGTCCTCTACCATGGGTTCCAACCGAGGTGACGGGTCGGCACCAACAACCGGAATGTCTTCTGGAGCAGAGGAGTCATCAGTGTCTGAGTCCTCCAAAAACTCTTGTTGCAGAGCGTCTGCATACGCCGCAAGGGACTTCGGTATGAAGTATTCTGGAGGGTTGTAGACCTCGGCCTGTTGGTCATGACCGAGCTGCTCAACAGCCGCCCTCCAGCCACATTTGAAGAACAACTCCTTGGCAGCATCACATTGTTTCACATAGGCTTCCTCCGCCTCTTTGTAACCCCGCTTGTGCCCCTCCTTTTCGGCCGCCTCCATGTTCTTTTTTAGTTCGCTTATTTCGGCGTCCTTTCTCTTCTCAAGCTTCAACAACTCCCGCAGATACTTGTCCTTCATAACGATGGCTGCTTTCTGCTTCTCCGCTTCCGCCAAACTAACTAGATCGGCAAGACGACCGTTCTCCGCTTCTAGCTTGGCCATTCTCTTTTCGGCTTCTAGTAGTTCGGCCGCCTTTGCTTCGGCTTCCACCATCGCTTGCCTTGTGGCATGCGGAGTTCTTGGACTTTCCTATAAGTGATATTGTTCTTTTGCAAGGCCTGGCAATACAAAGATTTCCTCTCAGCCGAAGTAAAAGTTGGAAAAATTTAGACAGAAAAAACAGACAAAGCTACTTACCAAGATCATGGACTTAGAAGCAGACCGAATTGACTTCATTTCGGTGTTCAGCTGCTTCAAGTGGTGCTCCATATACTTAGGGAGGCACACACTTTTTGCCAGGTTAAAAGCCAATATTTCGGTATCCTTTCTCTTTTCTAGCTTTAGCAGCTCACGCAGATATTTGTCTTTCATTGCAATGGCTGCTTTTTGCCTCTCCGCTTCAGCCGAGCTAACCAGATCGGCAAGCCGACCGTTCTCTGCTTGAAGCTCGGTCATTTTCCTTTCGGCCTCCGCTAGTTCGGCCGCCTTTGCCTCGGCTTCGGCCATTGCTTGCCTTGTGGTTTTTCTTAGTTCTTGGACTTTCTTGTATGTAACATTGTTCTTCTGTAAGGCCTGGTGAAACAAAGACTATTCTCAAGCTGAAGTAAAAGTTGGAAAATTCAAACAAGAAAAAAGGGACAGAACTATTTACCAAAATCATGGACTTCGATGTGGCCCGGATTGCCTTCATTTCGGTGTTTAGTTGCTTTAAGTGGTGCTCCATGTCCTTGGGGAGGCACACACTTTTGGCCAAATTAAAGGCCAATTGGTGATCTTTTTCAGCCACGACCGAGTCAGTAGCTTTGATGTCTCGGTCGTTGAAGGTCAGCGGCGGAGCCCACTTCGGAGATTCAGCCCGGTCAGTTTGCTCCGGTTGGGGGGAAGGTTGAGGACTTTGGGGGATGGATTCAACCTCATCGACAAGTTGCTGTTCGGTCGATGTAGATCGGGCGCGCTTGGGAGGGCGAGATGAAGAAGGCCGTTGAGAAGGGAGGGCCACAACGGCAGGCTGTGCCTCAATCGTCGGTGGTACTTCGGCTCTGGTTGTCGTGGTCAGAAGGGCCCTAACTCTGCTTTTCTTTTACATCTCTTCTTCAGCAGTTAATGGGACAAGTCGTATTTCTGGCAAGGTTGGGTCCGGTTCTGGTGCTTCCTCAAGAAGGAAATCGGTTACTCTTGCTTTTCGGCGACCGCTATACCGATAGGTCGGCTCAAAGTTTAGAAGCTTAGCCCAACTCCTTTCTTGACACCGTAGTGCGGCTCGCAAAATTGCAAGGTTGGGATAGCTATATAGGGAACGGAGGTGGGCAAAATCTGCAAAAAAGAGAAGTGTTAGTTCGGTCAACAGACTAGAAAAACAGAGATAAACATACAAGGAAGAAGACCGAAGTTAAATTACCGGGCTCTCCCATTTTCTAATTTATAGGTCGGCCAGGAATTTGGGCTTGAAAATCCTCAAAGTTCCCAGAGACCCAAAAGAAATCATCATCATTGAGATCTTTGTCCGGTGTGTGTTTAACTATCTTCTCTCGGCGGCGGCGAATCCTAAGGTAATAGACCCACCCAACATTCTTTGAGCCAATGGAGTATTGATGAAAGATTTCGGCCAGACCAAGGTTTAGTCCGGTTTGGTGGTTCAGTGCAGCTATTCCCATTATAATACGATATGTATTGGTGGACAGTTGGGTGGGGCATAACCTAGTCTGTCTAAGAAATTCGCAGATTAGCGGTTGGACAGGAAACCGTAGTCCGGTTTCTATTATGGATTGAAGGGTAAAAGGGACGAAGCCTTCATTATCCCAAGGAGTAACATCTTTTTCGGCCAACGTCAGATGGACGTCATCAGGAATTTGGTAATCTTTCCTAAATTCGGCCATGCCACCAGGGGTCTCAACTAGATACCTATACTTACCCATCTGGTGAATAATTTACTTATAATTTATGTCGGTAAAAAATCGTGCTCAGTAGCTCGGTTGAGCGTACGCAGGGGTGCCTGGGTAACCTAAGTCTGCAAAGTAAAAAACAGAGGGGGTTAAAGCACTGATCGACGGACCGTGCTACAATTTAAAAACAAGGTATAAAAGCCCTACTTCGGCCTCAAAAAAACTGGTTCTATCTCGGTTCATCAAAAGGTTTGGTAGCTCGGTTTGAGCAGTTTGCTCGATAGACCGGTTTAACGTCTAGGGGCAGCTTTCTGAGTTCGGTCTAAAAAAACTAAGAAAGCTGGTTTAGCCCCAAGGCCCAAATCGGTTGCAGTGTGAATAGAGTTACTTCGGTTAAGCCTCTAGGGGCGGCTTTCTGAGTTCGGTTTAAGAACTAAGAAAGCCGGCTTGGCCCCAAAAGCTTAGTTCGGTTGAAAACCTAAGTTCCTAGTTTGATATATTCAAAACTCAGTGATCTCATTTCGGCTAAAGTGAGTCAGGCGTTGGCGACCCTTTGAAACTTTCAAGTTCTAGTTCGGTTATTGACTACAGAGATCTACGTATTTGGGGCAAACAGGATCCTAGTTCGGTTGCTATGAGATTTTGGATCTAAGACTGGTTTTTCTACATAACAGTTCATACACGTACAAGTTCTATGGTTTTTTCATGAAAATACAGAAGCAAATCAGAAAAGGACAAAATGTTTGCAAAAAACATACGAAAACAAGATATACAGTTGCACAAAACGAATGTAAAAGCAAAAACATGAAGGGAAAATGGATTTGCTTACCAGAATTGAATAAAGAGGGACTGAAGATGAAGACTATCGCAGTAAAGAAAGAGCACGAACAGCAAGAACACAGAGAGAAGATGAAGAAATGGAAAAAGTGAAAAGACCTAGCCTCAGGGATGGTTTTTGCCCAAAATTTGGGCGGGACTGTTCAAAATTCACGAAGTACGAAAGACGGCGTGACAGCCGTCCCCAGCCTATCAGAATCTGCCACGTGTCATTGGAATGGGAAGCGTTACAGTCGCTGTGATTGAAGAGACGTTTTGACCGGACATAGTGAAGCCCGAAGTAAAATTAGCTCGGTTGTAGAGCCCGAGGGTTTTTCGCTCGGCTGGAGAGGTTAAAGGGTTTTTTAGCTCGGCTGGAAAGGCTTAATAAACTCTAGCTCGGCCAGTAGACTGGTAATCCCAATCATGTTGCACAGATGGAATTAAGGGGCAATTGAGAGGGTAATTTTTGGGAAAAATTGGGCCGAGCTGCGAGTTGGGCTTTGAGGCCCAAAACGCGAAGGGCCAAGTAAAAAGACCGTAATGGATACTCCGGCCCAGGAGGGCAAAGTTACTCCGGCCCAAAGAGGTGAAATTACTTCGGCTCACAAGTGATAAAGTTACTTCGGTTAGAGGATTGTAAATGTACTTCGGTCTAGGAGCAACTTGAAGTTAGACCGGCCTTGAAGTTATATCGACCTTAGAGGTATACCGGTTTGGGAGTTATACCGGTCGAGAGTCGTTGGTTCGGTCCAAACACACCATGGGTTGAACAGATGAGAAACCGATATGAGGAAGAGTAAAGGGAAGGGCTGAACTAAGGATAGTTCGGCCTACTTTACTTCGGTCAAATGGTAGTTCGGCCTACTCTGTGGCTCAGCATAGCCACTGTTATTTCGGTTACATAGAAGTTCGGCCGTGGTAAAAACCATCCCACTTGGTTTAAGCAGTGGGGGAGGGTGTAAAAGGATAAGCATTATCCTTAGGAGTATGAATCCTAGGAGGACTCTGCATGGAGAAATACAAGTCCTACTAGGATTGTGCCACGGGAAACTTATAAAAGCTCACAAGCATCACCTTGGAGGAGGTAATTGAACATAATTCTTTCTGAGAACTTAGAGCATTGTCTATTTGTCAAGTTTTCTGACTTAGGCATCGGAGAGGTTTCCGGCACACACCCGCCGGCTAGCTCACGTTTGTGTTTTCAGGTGATAAAGCGACGTCGTACGGAGGAGCGTGGACTTGGTCAACAGGATTATACGAGGAGAATTATTTCCTCCCCGTACAGTGGGAGAGGTGTTTGTGGATCCAGGCGTCAACAGGAAGGTGGGAAAAAGTGTTTCAAGGTATAGGGGGGCGTATATGATTCCAAATGGCCTTGGTCCATCAACAATTGCAAAGTCTGAATTGGACTTTCAGGTTCTGATTTACAGCGGTGTAGAAAGATGTGCATCTTAAGTATATGTATCTATCGTTAGCATCAAAATTTCCAACATTTGACTTTAACACACACACAAGTAGCTGAAATGGATAGAAAGGTTTGATTTTCATTAGCCGCCAAATTTGAAATTATTTAATATTAAGTTTCATAAGTGATTATATGTATTCAACTAGGGAAGATGAAGATTATAATTTGGGAAGAACAAAAAAAAAAAAAAAAATGGATTGAATTTCTTCTAAGTTTAAATTTGAATTTAAGAGAATTTGGAAGGCATGTTTTAATGATCTGAACAGTTCATTTTGTAAGATTCTCTGTATATATCATTCTTGAAAAAAATTTAGTCAATTCGATTATTGAGTATTTTTATTTTGTTCTGTTAATGGTTTATTTTAAAAATATATTTGCCATTCATTTTTGCAAAAACAATGTGATTAAATGAAAATATTATGATCATCAGAAGGAAAAAAAATTCTAACAACTGAAACTAATTTTTGTGGTTACAAAAATTTCATAAATTTCATAAATTATATAATATTTTGGTTTTTTTTTAAATATTTAAATTATAAACATAAAACTGTAAAACAATTTTAAGGTTTGAATGCTGAATAGTCCAATGTTATACCTTCTAGTTAAGTTGAACGAGTTGCGGTCCATTTTAATTGAAGAGAACTTTGCCGGGTTTTAATTTTCGACGTCTGAAAAACAAGAGCATGTACATAGAAGAGACTAACATCATATATATAGTAGCATTACTCATATAGTAATTAACTATTCAAACCAAACAATACCCTTGTCTTGATTGAAGAAGACCCACAACAATGTCTTATCCACCACCTCAGAGCAAATTTATCATTATTTCTCATCACAATCACTCTGCTAACTATGATCAGCTCTGTTTTTGGCCAGCCAACTTACAATTACCACTTCTGTTCTAACATGTCTTATAATGACACGGCCAACATTGGAACCCTCTTGGGCTCTTTGTCCTCCAAAGCAGCCCATAACAACACCTTCTACAAGGACACATCCAATAACTTGAACGGCCTCTACCTATGCAGAGGTGATGTTGCAACTGATATGTGCCAGAACTGTGTGGAGGCTGCAATTCAAGAAATCCAACAACCCTCTAGATGCCAATCTAATGACGGGGCAGTCATTACTCTGTTGATAACTTCTTTGGAACTGCAGAAACATATCCAAGAGTTTGGATGTGGAATGTCGGCAATCCTACTTCGCCCAATGATCCAAACTATCTCGCGCTTGATTTAATGTCCGTTATGATATTGAATGTTGAGACACAGCCGACGATGTATGAACATGATGAATCAACTGTG
The DNA here is from genome assembly GCF_004153795.1 of Camellia sinensis. Taxonomy (NCBI): domain Eukaryota; kingdom Viridiplantae; phylum Streptophyta; class Magnoliopsida; order Ericales; family Theaceae; genus Camellia; species Camellia sinensis. The sequence goes on along the minus strand of NW_021027309.1, from coordinate 1,287,383 downwards.
ACGAAAAGTGATGGTACACGCTACAGATATGGGATGGTGCAGTGTAGTAGAGATATAAGTGGTAAAGCTTGTAATACGTGTTTGACGACTCTGAAGGAATTTTCCAAGGAATGTTGCCAAGGGTAGAAAGGGTGGCGTATATTGGCACTGAAAAACCTAAGCAATTCGTGATTAGATCAATAATTAATTGTACCAATTCCCAAACAACTAAAACTAACAATCTAAATCATCAAGCATATACGAACGTGATTTAGATTGTTGTTTCCGAAACAATAAATCGACACAAATGATTTTTATATGGAAAAATCACAATTGGAGCACCTCCAATTGTAATAAAAAAAACCACAGGCGAAATGCCACAAATAAATCCACTACTAAAGAAATAAAGATTACAAAAACACCAAACAAATTACCCAACGCTTTCAATTTGTCTGCAAATCTTCTGTGTATCTTTCACCGCAACCTTCATCTCGGAATTGATTAAATTGATGTTGAATCCACAACATCCATTGTCGAATCAATGACTGCGCATAGCACCAAACTCCTTTGACTCCTCTACGCTTGAATCTTCGGATTCCATCGAAGAAGAACACTCTTAAAATAAGAACAACCAAACTCCTTGATGTGTGCTTATCAAAACATGAGTTTAATACTCAATTAATCATCAAGGAAAAACCAGCAAACAACCCCAAAATAAACCCTAAAAACCTTAAAGATCTCAAAAACCGCGCAGTCATTGATGTGTGCTTGAATCTTCGGATCTTCGGATTCCTCTGCGCTTGAATCTTCGGATTCCATTGAAGAAGAACACTCTTAAAATAAGCACAACCAAACTCCTTAATGTGTGCTTATCAAAACATGAGTTTAATACTCAATTAATCATCAAGGAAAAACCAGCAAACAGCCCCAAAATAAACCCTAAAAATCTTAAAGATCTCAAAAACCTAACCCTAAAACTGACTTAAACAAGTATTTATAGAAAACAGAGGCAACAAAGCTCGCTCGAGCGAGGAACCAAATACGCGTGTTTTCCTTAAGTGGCTTCGCTCGAGCCAAACTTCTTTCACTCGAGCGTAAAAACTTCCTTTCTAGAACTTTTGCATGCAAAGACAACTTTTGGGGGCATGTCATCTTCGCTCCAGCGAGGGCTCCTTCACTCGAGCGAGCAAGACAAAACAATTAGGAAAATTACAACTCGATAAAACATGTTTGTTCGCGGGTTGACAAGACTAAGGGACCTAACAACTCCCCCTTTGTCAATTCCCTGACAAAACATTCTAACATAGTTTCCTAGAAAACACACGTGCTAACAAAAACAACCAACCTACTCAAAACAACCAACTCAACTAACAAAACAACCTGGACCAAATATCTGCAAAAAGAGAAAACCAACACCATGGGAATAGATAGAGTAGTTATTAAAAAACAAAAACCCATATCAAGACATAACAAATCAAACACTATATTATCATACGAAAATAGTATAAAACTATAGCATCATGCAAAACTAATATGTCTAGTAGTATGTCCAGTCTGCAAAAAACCACAATGAGTATGCACAATTCAATTATATATCCCATTTACCCCAATCATCATGGAAACAAAAGATATTACCTATATACCCCAAAACATATATACCCCATAAATACTCCCCCTTTTTGTTCGGGAGAGACAAAAGAAACAAAATGTACAGGCCAAAAAAAAAAAACTATCCAAAAACTGTCCAAGTGTAAACAAAGCTATGAGTCTGGTGGAGGCTGCGGTGGCATTTGTAACAGAGACAGAATCTAAGTCAACAAAGCAGTCTGCTGATCGAGGCGGCCATCAAGTGTATCGATCCGGGCATCGAGCTGATCAATGAGCTGAGTGACGGACTGCTTGAACTGCTGCAGTTGGCCACGAAATGAACGAGGACGCATCTCAGGTGCACTGGCAGTGGCTGCATCAATCTCAGCCTCCTCGGCTAGGAGATCATCATCTGCATTAGAAAACCTGACTCCCGACCCCCCCGAACATAAGCTTGACTCTAAGACACAGTCAACTTGTTGATTGGATCCTTAGGTTTCTATGAGTCTTGTTGGAAAAGCACTTGATCAATGTTGTTTCTAACCGGAACTCTAGTAACGTCTCAGGACTATCATTATCCGGAAATGAAATTCGTAAGTGCTTATGTGATTATGTGCTTACGTTGAGTGAATTACAGTTGTCCATGCATTAGAACGCGAGTGTGTTAGCTTCGGCACATTTATGAATGTGTTAATGTTCTTCGTTACCTTTGCTAGGATGTCAGGAAGAGGACGTGGTGGTAGGCGAGGCAGGCCTAGGAGGCAGGAAATGCCTTTACCGGATGATATTCCGGTACAGCAGGAAGGGGTTGGTCAGGCCAATGTGGCCGAGCCAGCAGGTCAGCAGGCTATGGGCACCTTAGCCCGTGGGATAGCCGATGCTTTGAGGGAATCTATGGGCATTCTCAGAGCTGAGGTTCCATTTCAGGCCCAGGTTCAGGCCCCAGTTGTTGATGCAGGGCCTTCCTTTCAAAAGAGGGAGTTCTTCCGGTCTAATCCGAACGAGTTTGTTGGGGATCCAAAGGAACCACTCAAGGCTGATGAGTGGTTAGAGCAGATGACCAAGACATTTGAGATGGCTGGCATCGAAGACGGGTTACTAAAGGTGACCTTGGCATCTTTCCAGCTAAAGGGGGATGCGGGTCAATGGTGGAAGTTCACGAGGGGCCATATTGTTGGTACTTGGAAGGCTTTTGCAGATGCTTTCCAAGAGAAATACTTAGCCCCAACTATCAGGGAAAAACTGAGGGACCAGTTCTCTCAGCTCAAGCAGCTAGGTTTGTCAGTGGCCGAGTTTGAGGCCACCTTTACCAATTTGTCCAGGTTCGCACCTGAGCTCGTGGCGTCGGAGGAACGTTGTTGTATTAAGTTCGAAAGGAAATTGAGGCATGGCCTCAAGATAAGGGTTGGGGGATCCATGATCCGGGAGTATGGGCGTCTTGTGGATGCCGCAACCCATATGGAGTCTATAATGGAGGAGGAGGAGAGGATAAGGGGCTCCAAGAGGAGTCAGGAAGGCCAGGGGGATGGTAGAAGGCAGAGGGGTTCTAACCCTCAGCAGTCCCAGAGTGCTTTAGCGAGGTCTACCTTTCCAGTGCCGAGTTCAGGTTCTGGGAGAGGCAGCCAGGGGGACTTCACCTGTTTCAAATGTGGTCACCTGGGCCACAAGTCTCCAGCTTGCCCACAGAGGAGAGGAGGTCAGGGAGCAGCTTCATCTTCAGCTCGACCTTAGAGCCAGAGTCAGGGTAGAGGTCGATCGTCCTCTTGTTATCAGTGTGGTCAGACAGGACACCTGAAGAGGTTCTGTCCGCAGTTGGGTGGTACACCCGGTGCATCTGGTTTGAGACAGACGCAGAGTTCGCAGCCATCACAGTCTGCTCAGGCCTCGAGGGCCAATCAGGGGGCTTCATCGTCTCAATCTGTGTATCAGTCCTTTGCTCCGAGAGGGGAGTAGGTGGATAAGGGGCCTACAGGGCGCGTGTATGCTGTTACCGCACAGGATCTTGTACCGGCTCCATCTGTTGTAAGAGGCACCTTTTTGTTTTGCAACTCGGTTGCCAATGTGTTGATTGATATGGGTGCATCTCATTCCTTTATATCTGCTGCATTCGCATCTGTTTTGGGGTTGGAGTTAGCACGGTTAGCATCTCTTATTTGTGTTATATCGCCTGTTGAGGGCAAATTGATTTTGAAACACGGATGTAGAGGTTGTGACATAGAGGTCGCCGACCGCCGACTTCTATTTCCTTTTGTAGTTATGCCCATGTCGGGTTTTGATGTTATTTTGGGTATGGATTAGTTATCGTCATATCGGGCAGTTATTGATTGCTACCTCCGAAGGGTCACAGTATGTACCTTGAGCGGGGAGTGTTTTCATTTCTTAGGGGATCGGGTTGGTAGTGTGTTGCCACCGGTGTATAATCCGCGAGGGCGGAGTGAGCTTAGTGGTCTTCTCGCTAGCCTTATGAGTAGTAAGTGTCATGAGACCAGGGTTGAGTTACCGAGAGTGGTTAGCGAGTATTCGGATGTTTTTCCCGAGGATCTTGTTAGTTTTCCACCACATCGAGAGATAGAGTTCTCTATTGATTTATTGTCGGGCACAGCACCGATTTCTATGGCACCGTACCGTTTTGCCCCAGCCGAGTTGAATGAGTTGAAGGTTCAACTTAAGGAGTTGCTAGATAAGGGTTTTGTTCGCCCTAGTGTTTCACCGTGGGGAGCACCGACCCTCTTTGCTAAAAAAAAGATGGTGCCTTGAGACTTTGTATCGACTACCGAAAGTTGAATCGGGCTACGGTTAAGAATAAGTACCCTATGCCCCGTATAGATGACTTGTTTGACCAGTTAAAAGGGCCCCGTTGTTTCTCCAAGATAGACTTGAGATCGGGTTACCATCAGCTAAGGGTCAGGGAGGAGGATATTCTGAAAACGGCATTCCGCACGCGGTGTGGCCACTATGAGTTTCTGGTGATGCCTTTCGGGCTCACCAATGCACCGGCAGTGTTTATGGAATTTGATGAACCGGATATTCCGGGAATTCTTTGATCGCTTTGTAGTCATTTTCGTGGACGACATTCTAATTTATTCGCCTTCGGAGGAGGAGCATGAGGAACACTTGAGAGTGGTGCTCGAATTGCTTAGAGCCCATAGGCTGTATGCAAAATTTGAGAAGTGTGAGTTCTGACTAGGAGAGGTCAAGTTCTTAGGCCACGTGGTTTCCGGGGAAGGGGTGTCTGTTGATACATCCAAGATTGAGGCAGTGCAAGATTGGGAACAGCCTAAGAGCGTTTTTGAGATCTGTAGTTTTCTGAGATTAGCTGGGTATTATCGCCGATTTGTGAAAGATTTCTCTAGACTAGCTTCGTCGTTGACTAGATTGACACAGAAAGAAGTCAAATCTGTATAGAGTGAGAATTGTGAAAAGTCATTCCAAGAGTTAAAAGTTAGATTGACCACCACTCCGGTATTGATTATTCCGGAGAGAGGTTTGGGTTATGCGGTTTATTGTGATGCCTCACGAGAGGGATTGGATTGTGTCTTGATGCAAGAGGGGAAAATGGTAGCCTATGACTCACGTCAGTTGAAGATTCACAAGAGGAATTACCCTACTCACGACCTAGAACTAGCAGCAGTAATTTTTGCCTTCAAGATTTGGAGGCACTACCTGTATGGTGAGAAATTTGAGGTGTTCTCGGATCATAAGAGTTTGAAGTACCTGTTTACACAGAGGGACTTGAATTTGAGGCAGAGGAGGTGGATGGAGTTCATTGAGGATTATGACTTTGAGTTGCACTATCACCAGGGAAAGGCCAATGTTGTGGCCGATGCCCTTAGTAGAAAATCCATTAGTGATGTAGCTTGTATAGCCATCCGGGAGTGGGAGATGTTAGGTGCACTTGGCGAGTTCGATTTGCTTCTGGGCGAATCCATTGAGGCTGCAGCCTTGTTTTCTGTTGTTGCACAGCCTACACTTGTGACTCGAGTGTTAGAGCCACAAAGAGGTGACCTTGAAGTAGAATCCCTCCGAGACAAGATCTCCAGTGGGAAGGCTGAGAAGGGCTTGACTGTGTATCCTGACCTGAGTGTGAGATACTGAGACCGTCCGTTTGTGCTGGAGTCTTGCCGAGAGGACGTACTCCGAGAGTTTCACCATTCGCGCCTTGCGGTACATCCGGAAGGCACTAAGATGTATTATGATTTGGGTCGTCAGTTTTGGTGGCGGGGTATGAAGAAGGATGTGGCAGTTTTCGTGTCTAAGTGTCTTACTTGTCAGCAAGTGAAGGCCGAGCATAAGAGGCCAATAGGTTTGTTGCAACCCTTGCCTATTGCCGAATGGAAGTGGGAGCATATCACTATGGACTTCGTTGTAGGTCTTCCAAGGACTCAGCGGGGTAGTGATGCTATTTGGGTGGTTGTAGACCGGTTAACTAAGTCGGCGCACTTTATCCCTATGCGCGTGAGAGATTCGGTAGATCATCTTGCCGATTTGTATATTCGGGACATAGTGAGGTTGCACGGGGTCCCAGTGACGATTGTCTCAGATAGAGATCCTCGTTTTACTGCTAGGTTGTGGCAGAGTTTGCAGAGTGCCTTGGGCACTAAGTTAACCTTTAGCACGGCTTATCATCCTCAGACTGACGAGCAGTCCGAGCGTACTATTCAGATCCTTGAGAATATGTTTTGTGGTTGTGTCCTTGACTTTAGTGGGACGTGGGAGAGGCACTTGCCCTTGGTGAAATTTGCCTACAACAACAGCTTTCAGTCTAGTATCGGTATGGCGCCGTTTGAGGCCTTGTATGGCCGACCGTGTAGGTCTCCGGTTTGTTGGGCCGAGGTGGGTGATGCACCTTTGTTGGGCCCGGAGTTGGTGAGGAAAACGACTGAGAAAGTTGAGCTTATCCATAAGAGACTTGTTACAGCCTAGAGTCGCCAAAAGAGTTATGTCGACCGTAGGAGGAGGCCTTTGGCATTTGAGGCGACTGATCATGTTTTCTTGAAAATATGACCTAGGCGGGGTTTGATGAGGTTTGGAAAGAGTGAAAAGTTGTCTCCTCGATTTATCGCTCCCTTTGAGATCCTTGAGAGGATTTGGGAGGTTGCTTACCGTTTAGCTTTGCCGCCGCAGTTGTCCGGGGTGCATAACGTATTTCATGTTAGTATGCTTCGGAAGTACGAGCCGAATCCATCGCACGTGTTGGATTGGACCGACTTAGAGGTAGATGAGGATGCCTCGTATAAGGAGAGACCGGTACGAGTCTTGGATAAGCGGGATCAAGTCTTGCGAGGCAAGACCATTCCCTTGGTAAAGGTTTTGTAGAAACATCACGGAGTGGAGGAAGCCACTTGGGAACGTGAGGCGGATGTCCATGAGAAATATCCGGACTTGTTTGTAAAAGTTTAACCATGTATTGGGACTTTGTAATATTAATGAACGTTAAGAGCATTAAATATGTCTTAAGTTGTAAAACATTGTGAATGTTTTGGTTTATGGGAATATTGTGGAACTTGCCTTGTAATGGAAGTTTTATTTATCATTGCATATGTTAACTCTGTTGTAGAAATGCAAATATAATTTTGGCATTGAATTTGTTTTGTGATGCATGTTGATAATGCATGTTGGAAATTATGCTGGAAGTTTGCCTCTTGAATAGAGATGGAATGACCGGTAATGGGTCAAGTTGTTGAATTTTACATTGTAATAATGTTGGTAATTGAGAAAACATGCTTTTGAAAAACTTGTACTCAATTTTGGGGACAAATTCTTTAAGGAGAGGAGGTTATAGCGATCCCGGTTCCTCTTCCTTTAATTGTTGTATTCCGGACGTAGGTTCCCTGGAGTTGGTGGTTGTCTATCTTGTTGTTATCCTTTAATTCTGTGTGTTTGAGTTTTAGGATGTATTGGGCGTGTTTCGAACAGGTTGGTTGAGCTTTAGTCTCATTCCTTGTTGCCTAGATTTTTGGTGGTACGCTCGAGCGGGTACCTTTGCGCTCGAGCGGAGTTTGATTCTTGGTCGTCCGCTTGAGCGGGTATTCTTATGCTCGAGCGGGGTTTACACACTCTCAGCATTTTGTGCCTCTGCAAAACTTCTGCAAGTGTGTTTTTCACGCTCGAGCGGTTTTCCTTACGCTCGAGCGGGTAGCGCTCGAGCGGGTATATTGGCGCTCAAGCGGGTAGTTCTTTGTCTGTAAAAATACTGAGAAATGAGAATCTACGCTCGAGCGGAATGGTTTTCGTGCTCGAGCGAATGTGTTTTATTCCTGTGTCTTGGAGCTCAAGCGGGTCTTCTTGAGCTCGAGCGTGTCATGTTTTGGTGCTTGACGCTCGAGCGTCCTATTCTCCGCTCGAACGGGTCATACGTATATCAGATATCAGCTAGGTCTTTTTAGATCACTTTTCAACTTCCATTCTCTCTCTTACTTTTCCGAAAAGCCATTTTTGAGAGCTTCTCTCACCACTTTCTTCCTTCTCTCTTAGGATTGATCTAGTAGGAGTGATTTCCTACCCTTGGGCCTTTGTAAAAAGTGTGTTGATCGTTGAAGGCTACATTTTGATCCCAGAATCTTGGGATTTGGAGCATTTTCGAGTTCTTCATCATTTCTTTTGAGTTTCATCTCTTGAGGTAGGGATTCCTACTCATCTTTATGATCTTTAACCTAAATGTAGAGCTTTTGTATAAATGGTTTGGTTTGGGAAGTTAGGGTTTGTAATGTATTATATTTCAAAAGAGGGGTTTTGTTTTTTTGACTCAAATATATATATTTGGGGTCTTAAAAATAGATTATTGATGTTGTTGGTAATATTTGGACTTTTGGGTCAATATTGAGTTTAAAGGAAAAAATGTCATAATTGGGTATATTTGGGTCATTAGTGTAATTAATGACATTTGTTATGAAATTGAGTTGAGGCATTTATTATCTGTTTAGAAATAACTGCTTTGGGCTATCGATGGAGGATAGTCTTGATTATTATAGACATTGCATGATGATTAGGTGAATTGAAACTAATCAAGTTGTGTATTTGAATACATGGGTGCCGAATCCCGCGGATGAAATTTTCGTAAAATGGCCATCTGAATATAATTACACATGGGTGCCGAATCCCGCGGACGTAATATCCGTAAAATGGCAATCCGAATATATCTATACATGGGTGCCGAGTCCCGTGGATGAAATATCCGTAAAATGGCTATAAGAGAATAAAAATACATGGGTGCCGAATCCCGCGGACGCAATTTCCGTAAAATGGCAGTTTGTAGTATTGTTGGCATGAGATGTAATCTTATTTCTGTTATTTGGCCAGGTTCTGAGCCATATTTATAAGTTGAGTTTGTTAAGTTAAACATTTATCAAATGTTAATGTTTTAGTTATTGCTCATATTATGTTTAGCATATCTCTACTGGGCGTTGGCTCACCCTATATGGGACATCATTTTCAGGTACAGGTAACATGCCACCTCTAAGGACGTAGCTTGAGAGGCTTAGTGCCTGGGACATCTTTTGTGATTACATTTTGTATTACATGTATATCAAGCCAAGGGCTTCTTTTGTGTAGAGTTAGTACTCTCCTTTTGTAACCAAGGGTTGACTTGGAAAGTTGTAAGCCTATAGGGCATTTACTTTTATTGTCAACATGTAATACATTTTGTAAGAATACTCTGATAGTTATAATATGAGAACTCTTTTACTTATTGAGAATGTATGCTATGATGGGTTTATTTTTTGAGGGCGTTACACATATCTATATATATATGTGTGTGTGTGTGTGTGTGTGTGTGTGTGTGCGCGCGCGCGCGAGACATCTATACATCATCATCATCGTCATCAACATCAACACTAAATCATCATCATCATCAACATCAAAAATGAGAGAAGAACAGAGGAAGTTGCTCTCTCTCTCTCTCTCGCCTTCCCTCTGTTTAAGATATAAGCAAGAGCAAAAAAAAAAAAAAAAAAGCTGCCCAACACGACGTCGTTTTGAGCAGTCAGGCCGTTCGAGCCGAAAGATTTTCAAGCTACGAATCATTTTTCTTATTTATATATGCTGTTTTAATTTTTTTTCTTTTCTATTTGAAACTATTTTAACTTCTAAATTCACTTGTCAAACACCACCAACACATGCATAAAAAAATGGGGACTCCTTCCTAGAAGGGCCTAACGCACTTGCTTTAACGACCGATTAGTGGTAACACGTGCTAGATACGAGACTTTATAAATTAAAAAAATTATTATAATTATTTTGAAGTAATTTAATATTTATTTTGCAGTATACATGAAATTTATAAGTTGATTTTTATGTTTATAACTTTTTAAATTATTAGTTAAAAAAAATTAAAATATATATATATATATATGTAGTGCAATTTTTATAATTTGTATTAAAAAAATTAAACCTGATTAAATGAGATTAACTGAGTTATGACATAGGTCTTCTTGTTATGAAAATATATAAATTTAAAAGTTATAATTAAAACAAATATATACTTTTATTATTGAATATGAAGTGAAGTGATATTTAACAATAATTAATATGATATTTCTATTATTAATCCAATAATTTAAGTTACATTTCTTTTGATTTCAATTTCATAGCTAAAAATACAATATGAATATAATACACACACGGATTTCTAGTCTTTATGAATAAGAAGGTTTCAAAATATTTTCAATCTTTCATCATTTTCTTTTCTTTTTTTTTTTATCTAATTTGATTTTAAATTTGAATAAAAATGTTGATTTGATATGAATTACTTTAACTTTTCATTAAATTTTTATCAATTTTTAAAAGAACTTTCATTTTTATCCCAATTTTTTTTCTTTTCACCAATTTTGATGGAAAAACAATAATTTTCAACGTTTCATGTTTTTAAATTTTATCAAATTATAATTTGATAAAAAAATATATTAAGGGTTCAAAATTCTCTTAATTGAAATTATAGTGAAATAACATCTTGATATAGTCAAAGTTTGAGTATGTGGTTGGTTGAAATGTATAATTATATTAATTCTCTTCTCATATTTGTATAAAAATTGACACTTATGACTATATCATTATAAGTTGGATTATGGAAAAAAAATTGGGGTGTCCAACATTTCCATTTGTAAATATCCTACATATTAAAAAATGGAAAAAAAAAAGAAAAAAAAATGTGTAGCTTTTTACATGTTTATCAGTTTTGTTTTATGGACATAAACAATTGATATTTCAATTTAAAAAATTAAAAAGTAAAAAAAAATAGATTGGGTTTTTTATAGATAAAAGAAACCATTTAACATAGAGATATTGACAAACATATAGTACTTCCCTATCATCTTTGTATTATATTTATTAATTTTATATATTATATGAAAGTTTTATTCGTCTTGATCCTTCAATAAAATAAGGACCAAGAAAACAAATTTGATAAGAAATTGCTTCTAAACTTAATTATTGAAAAAACAAAAATTTGAAACAGAGAATTTAAAGATGGGATTGAAGAAATACTACAACGAATGACAACCTCATAAAAAATTAAAAAAACAATAACAATGATCTAATGCAAATTATTTTTAATAACTAATAGAAAGAATATCAAATTATTACCTTTATAAATATAGTGAAGAAAATTAATTTTTTGAGATTTTTGTGTTGTCTTCTCCCATGTAGCCGTTATTATTTCATTATTAATACTCTTCTCATTCAAAGCGAACCAATTTCATTATTAATACTTTTCTCATTCAGAGCCAATAATTTTTTTTTAATATTTATCACTTGGTAGATAATAACGAATAATAAAAATTATCAAGAGAATGTTAAGAATTTAATAGGAGATAAGAAGTTATAGATAAGGGCATTTCATAAGATAAAAAATTTAAAATAAAAAAAAGATAACATGTGATAGTAGAAAAAAAATATGAGTAAATCAAAATAAAGATTTAGATATATATGTTTTTGATACGTATATAGATTAACAAATCATATCTTTATCTAAATTTTATTATTTTAATTTTTTGAAAATCAATTATTTAATCTTTATTTTTATCTGTAGGCCACGAAATTAATCATTATAAATTATTTATCAATTTTTATATGTTTATTTATCTATAAGTCATTAAATTATTTTTTTTTAAATAATTCATGAAATAAATTTTCATAAATTATTTATGAATTTTTATATGTTTATCTATAGTGAAATTAAATAAAGTATGAAATGAAGAGGGAAAAAAAGGAGTAATTTCGTTTTTTTTTTTAAAATCAATTATTTATTCTTTATTTTTATTTGTAGGCCATGAAATTAATTTTTATAAGTTATTTATCAACTTTTATTTGCTAATTTCTGGGAAGAAATTTTAAATTATCTATAAGTTATGAAATTAATTTTTTAAAAATTAATTGTTTAATTTTTATCTTTATCTGTAGATTATAAAATTAATTTTCAGTTTTTATATGTTTATCTAGATGGAGAAATTTTGAAATTCAAATATTTATCCATAAGCAATGAAATTAATTTTAATTTTAATTTTAATTAATCAAACAAATAGAAAATTAAGAAAAATAAAAAACATGAAAGGCAATTAAAAAAGGTTTCCACGTAGGAAAGATAGAGTTTTAAAATTATGAGAATTTAGGAATAAACATTTAGAGACCTTTAACAAAACAACTACACTTGGTTATATAGATAGATAGATAAATAGATAGATAGATAGATATAGATATTTATATTTGTTTTAGATTTTTTTTTAATATTCAAATTATTTTTTTTTAGATTTTTTTATAAAAATAAGGGTAAATTACACTGACACCCCCTGAGATTTATCTTTATTGTAGTTCCCTCCTCACCTTTTGAAAATTACATCTCCCTCCCTGAGGTTTAAAGTTTTATTACAGATTCCCCCCTTAGCAATTTAATTTTTTTAAATATCAATTTTTCCCTCACTGGGTAAATTGCATTGACACCATCCACATTTTAAAAAGCACAATTCCCTCCCTAAGGTTTAAAGTAGCATTACTAATTGTTCCCTCGGTTAGTATTAGTTGGAAAAAAAATTCATTGAAAAAAAAATAATTGGAAAAAAATTATTTGAAAAAAAATTAATTGAAAAAAACAATTTATTTAAAAAAAAATTTGTTAGTAAAATTTTTAAATTTCTGTTTGAAAACCAATGTAAACTCATTTTTTGAATTTACGTTTTTTTCTCAAATTTACAAACTGAGACAACTATTTATAAACAAAAAAAATTATCAAACAAGTTTTTATGACAGTTTTTTAAATTTTTGTAAATATAAATTAAAAACTAAAAATGAAATAGATACCAAACAGACTTCAGATGGTAAAAATGTCGTAAACTTAACAAATAATTAAATAAGTTACCAACGTTAGAAATGACTTATCAAAAGATTCTTAGGCTATGTATGGTTTGATTTTTAGAATTTTTTTTTTAAATTAAAAATTAATTTGGCTAAGAAATAAAAAATAATTATCATTTTTACCATTATCATTTTTAAAAATAATTATTTTTAATAATAATAATTATTATTTTTTGTTTCTTATTTCTTAACCAAATTAATTTTTAATTTTTAATTTTTAAAAAAAAATTCTAAAAATCAAACCATACATAACCTAAGAATCTTTTGATAAGTCATTTGTTACGTTAGTAACTTATTTAATTATTTGTTAATTTTATGACATTTTTACCATCTGAAGCTTGTTTGGTAACCATTTCGTTTTCAGTTTTCAATTTATATTTACAAAAATTTTAAAAACTTTCATAAAACGTTGTTTGATATATATTTTTTTTTTGTTGATAAATGGTTGTCTCAATATGTAAATTTGAGGAAAAAACGTAAATTCAAAAAATGAGTTTATGTTGGTTTTAAACAGAAATTTAAAAAATTTACTAACAAAATTTTTTTAAAATAATTTTTTTTTTCAAATAATTTTTTTTCCAATTAATTTTTTTTCCAATTAATACTAACCGATGGGGTAATTGGTAATGCTACTTTAAACCTTAGGGAAGGGATTGTAATTTCTAAAATGTGAGGGGTGTCAATGTAATTTACCCAGTGACGGCAAAATTGGTATTTAAAAAAATTAAATTGCTGAGGGGTGAATTTGTAATGAAACTTTAAATCTCAGGGAGGGACTGTAATAAACATAAACCTTAGGGGATGTCCGTGTAATTTACCCTAAAAATAATTTAACAATCTTTTCACTAACTATAATGTATAGGAGAAGTTGAAAAAGGTGTAGAGTATAGAAGAAGTCAAAAAGACATGTGACTTAGGAAAAGTCAATAAATACTAAGGTTTTTTTATTTTTAAAATAAAAAACTTAAAAAATTAAGATTGAGATATTAGAACTCCCACAATGGGTTAGAAACTCCTTATATAATATGTAGATTGTTAGACTTATTTATTTTGATGATTTATTTAATTATGTTTTAATTCATTTGAAAGAGAAAAATAAAATTCAAAATTTATTTTGATGATTTATTTGAAAGAGAAAAATAGAATCAAAATTTATTTTGATGATTTATTTGAAAGAGAAAACTTTATCCTAAATGTTGTTAGAATGTATTTAATATTTGATTAAATCAGGAGTTCAAACAGCCCAAAATAAAGGTTCAAACAGCTTAGCACAGCAGCAGGCCAAAAGGTCCACAAGGTTCAAGTGGAAGATATTCAAATTTGTAATGATGGAGTGGAAGATATTCAAATTGGTAATGATGGAAGTACAACGGCTATCAACGGCTATAAATTCAAATGAATACAGCGGCTATAAACGGTTATAAATTCAAATGAATACAACGGCTATAAACGGCTATAATTTTCATTATATATACCAAAACCTCTAATGTAAACTAGTTACAAAAAAATCAGAAAATATTTTTTGATCTATAATCACTCATATCTATTCTCTAAGAAGTATTCTTAAATTTTTGTTTACATCCTCTCTCAGAAATTATACACTGAGCTTTATAGCATTAAGCTCATCTTTCCTGTGTGAGGTTTACAGAAAAACCAAAGCTTCATTTTTATATATCTATCTTTGAGAGATATTTATTGTAAGCTTTCTTCGAAAGCAAAAATACCATTTCATCTTGTAAAAGTGCTGTAAACACTGTGTTCTTGAAATCTTGAGAGTGATTGTGAATCACCTAAGATTTGCAAGGGTTTGGGCTTGTGAAGTCTGTGTAAAATCCGTGGAGGATTGCTTCATTTGTAAAGAGGTTGCTATCACCCCTGTGAAGCTAGAAGATAGTGAAAAATCTCAAGTGAAGCTTGAGGAGTGGATGTAGGCTTGGTTGAAACCGAACCACTATAAATCTGTTTGTTTTTTCTTCCCTAATCTCTTTACTTTTCTACTACTGCTATAGCTATCTAATATTCATGTGTTAATCATTTGATTTACCATGTATGTTAGTTATATTTCATTGTTATTTTGCTTGATCATTTACTGCTAATTAGTTCATCATTGTGCTTGTTAATAATTTGTTGTACTAATAGTTAATTTTATTGGGGTATTATTAACTTTAATTTGTAGAAACCTAATTCACCCCTCCTCTTAGGTTGCTTTTCGGGTAACAATTGGTATCATAGCCTGGGCTCTTGTTTAGATTTAACAATCTTGAATTTTTGATCCATAGCAACCATGTATTCTGCTTACTCTACTGTAGGACAAGCTAGCAATAGGCCACCTTTCTTTGATGGTAGTAATTACATTCATTGGAAAGAAAAAATGACTTTGTATCTTCAAGCTACCAATTATGCTTTGTGGCTCGTTATCACTAAAGGTCCTAAAATCCCTACCAAGGTAGTAGACCATATCAGTGTGCCTAAACTTGAGGATGAATTTGATGAGCGTGATTATAAACTCCTTCAAGTTAATGCTAAAGCCAAGCTTATTCTTGTGTGTGGACTAGATGCCAATGAGTACAATAGAATTTCTGGGTGTATTACTGCTAAAGAGATTTGCGATAAACTTGAAATCACCTATGAAAGAACTAGCCAAATAAAAGAGTCTCGGATTGACATGCTTATTCATGATTATAAACTCTTTACTATGGAATCATTTGAATCTATTTCTAAGATATTTTATAAATTTACCAATATTATTAATGCTCTAAAATCTCTTGGTAAATCTTATACTAATAGTGAGCTTGTAAGAAAAATACTTAGGTCTTTGCCAAATGAATAGGAAGCTAAGGTTACTGCTATCCAAGAAGCAAAAGACCTAACAAAATTAAGCATTGAAGAACTCTTAGGCTCACTCATGGCTCATGAACTTTCAATGATGGATGACAGCAAAAACGAAGCCATTTGGAGAGAAAATGATGGAGTAGTTAAAATGTGTCTCATGGCTCTTGGAGAAGAAGAATCCACTCAAGATGAGATAATTTCTAATTATGTAGAACTTGAAAGTACTTTCAATGAATTACATGACATATTTAGAAACGTTTATGTTAAAAATTCTAAGTTAAAGAAATTAGTTACTTCTCTTTCAAATGATGTGGGTGTTTTAAAAATGGAAAATGTTACTTTGAAATTTGACTTTACGTCTATTACCAATGGGAAAAATATTTTGAAAAACAATGTTGAGAATTTAAACAAAACTCTTGAAAATTTTGTAAAAGGAAAAGAAAACCTCAATAAGCTTCTTAGAAATAAAAGATGTGTTTTTGACAAAGTAGGCATTGGTTTTGATCCTCCTAAACCTTTTATGAGATTAAATGTTCTTGAGACTAATCTCCATGGACCCAAGAAAGTATGGGTACTAAGAAAGAAATCAAAATATTTTGTAGGTGGAATCTCAAAGAACACCAAGGATTTCGAGAGGAAATGCACAACAAGAGTGTTCAATCTAAAAGGCAAAATCAGCTCCTACAAGAAAAAGAATGATGAAATGAAAATCACCAAGATGAACAATAGAGGTAATGTATAGATAACGATTCCAAAGAGGTAAATGAAGGTATAACTCCTAACACACCTTTAAGCTTAAAGTTTTATATTCCTTAATGTGTGATTTGTGTACAATAGGTTGTGTCTAATCATTACTTCCACATAACCTAATTGTACTAAGTTTGCTAAGTCATGTTCTGCTAGTTTCTTTTAAACATTCATTGAACTCAAAAATGAGAATTATATTATTTTGATGAATGCCTATTAGAATATGAATGATTCATGTATTCATTAACATTTTATATCATGTCATCCATTGCTATGAAAAAGAGATAAGAAGTGATAAATTTTTTTGTGAGCATACTTTTCACATCTTATTTATGACTTCATACTAATATGTTAATTCTTTTTTGAGTCATATATTTGTAGAATCAATTTTGATGCCATAGCATGTTTTTGAGATGTATACTATCTATATTTTGAATTCTACATTTGTGATCTCAAGAATATGCTCAATATGAAAATTTCATGCTTATATGTACTACATTGGAATATTTGAAGGAGTTGTGAAATTCCTTGATTATGATCCATCAACAATGTCTAAATGAAAAGAAGTATCATACGTTTGTAGAGACATTGCATCTATCCTATTGAATATCTTTTGAATATGGATTTTATTGACATACATCTCATGAAATGCTTTTGATTGATAAATTGTTGAATTAATTGTTTATAACATTCATGTTGTGTTCCATATTGAGTAAAATGTTTTATCACACTTGAGCATGTGGATTGAATTGATGAAAATGCCTCTTGATAATGTTATGTGATTAAATGAGATTGTTGCACCATTTCTTAATAAAACAAAGAGCATAAAACTATTTTCTTATGCATATTATGCTATGCGTTACAACTTGAAAATTTTGAAAAATAGCATTCCAAACTCTTGTTTGATCATTGAATTATTTTTCACCTTTTTAGTTTATGATAAGAAGTGATTTGTGTTGTATTTTTATTGAGTAATAGTGATTGTTCTATGAATGCTATATTTACACAACATAGAAAAGGGTAGCACTAACTTAGGGGGAGAAATCATTTTGCTAACATATTTGTTAAACCCTTTTGAGATGAACTCCTCATGAAAGAAAACTGAAGATTGAAAAGCTTTCATCTCTTAAACCTAAGGTATGCCTCATATACTCTCTTAAGCTTTTGAGGTAAAAATTATATCTTATATCGCTTGAGCTAATACTGTTATTACTCTGATATGAAAAATATTGATTATGCTTCATATGATTTGCAATGTATACTCTTTGATGATACTCTTATCTAAAAATCATGCCTATACTTAAATGTGTAGAACATATTGAAATTCATGATTTTTCTTGGCATATGGATTGTTATACCTTGAACATGCTTCCTTTTTTTGAATGACATTAGCTCCATGAGATTATATTGAGTTTAACCTATTATGAGCAATATTTGGTATTCTACATAATGCTTGAGCTATGATTATTAAATTTTCTAAATTGCATATTAGTATCCTTGATAGATTGCATGTTAGTATCATTTTGACATCCTATTTGATATTATTGATGAGAACATTTTAATTATAAGCTTTCATTTATCATATCTCCTATTGATTTTTTCAAATGAAACAAGGGAAAGAATTAAACTTGATTATTTTTTAAAATCCCCTCAGTTTCTATTTTGTTTTTTATATCAAACTTATGGGTTTGCACCTTCACATGTTACAAATTTTTTTACCCATTATTGTCAAATGGTATGAACTTCAATTGTATGATCATTATGTGCTATCATTTTTTTTGGTATCATAGAGCTACCTTGATATGAATGATTATTTGTACTATAATGAGACTTACATTCTTTCATCCTATATGTTGTACCATACTCCCTCCTTGTGCTTGATTTTGTTAAAAATGTCATCAGGGGAGAAAAAGAGACTTGATTGTTTTAGTATCTCTGATTATTTTGGTATCTCTATGCTTTTGGTATCTTAATTCTTACAACATGACCTTTGAGCTGATTAGTTATTGATAATGTAAGAAGAATGTCGTTTTCCTCAAGGAAGAGTGACTTGAACTTTAGCTCCACATTTATGCTCTTGCTTGGCAACCTTGTTTGATTTATGCACTGTTATGTCTATTATAGTCTTGAGATTGCTATGCTCTTGCTAAGAAATTGAGAATTAGATCATGCTCAAATACTTCTCATATACTCATTAACAATTTGGTCTCTCATTATTATTTTTTGTTTGGGCTTAATTTTCTTATTTTTTTTCTCTGCTTTTTAATTTCATTTTTCAGTACTTAAACATAAACACAACAACAAATCAAAATACAAATATTTACATAAAAAAAAACACCATTCATTTTTTTATACGGCCACACGCCGATCAAAATAAACATAAAAAAAAAAACCTTCATTTTTTTCTGGTCATACGCCAATCTTACTTACTCGCCTCTTCCATCATTTTCTTCTTCTTTTTATCACCTTGGGCAACCCTTGACGCCCCTACCCCGTGCTTTTGTCGAGATCGATGACTCCCCGCTGACTATCAAAGGCCAAGAACGGTGTTGCTCCAAATCGGGCCATGGAGGTGGTCTTCCATTTAAGCTCTTTATTTTCGGCCTTTCAGTGCGCCTATTTCTGCTCGCACATCCTTGTACATGCGCTGGGGCAGAGAGAGTTGAGCGTTAACCTGATGGAGCTCACTCGTCCTATTCTGCAATCGGTGAGTTAATTTTGTGACTACCGTCACCGTCTCCACACAGGACGTCAGTGTGAAATGATTGGCTTCTATGTCAAATTGAGCTGCCATGATTTGCTCAATCAACATCATAGGAAGGTTAGGAAGAGGAATGACAGGAAGAGTAGGAGTAGGGGCACTCGGTCCAACAGAGCTTATGGGATCGTTCAGGTCCGGAAATAGAGTGAGGAGACGGGATGAGAAAGCCATGGTTTAGAGGTGAGAGGTGTCAAAGAAATGAGTTGCAGAGCAATAGAAGCGAACAGATTGAGGGTTGGCCTCCTCTATTCAGTTTCTTTGTCTCTCGATGAAGAAGAAGAAACAAAAGAGAGTAGTGAAGAAGAGATAGAAGAGAATGGTGAAGAAGAAAATGGAAGAGTATGTGATTAAGAAGAAGGCAAAAGAGAAAAAGGCAAGAAGGGAGAGGGAGCCGAGGCGCGTACAAATCGAGGCCTGCTTTTGTCGACCAATGATGCAAAAGTGAGGCCGCGTGTCAAACGCGTTTATCGAAGGAAAAAGAGAGATGTGAGAGAGTTGTATGTGATGATTTATTTAATTATCAAAGGAAAAATAGGGAGATTGTTAGACTTATTTATTTTGATGATTTATTTAATTATGTTTTAATTTATTTGAAAGAGAAAAATATAATCCAAAATTTATTTTGATGATTTATTTGAAAAAGAAAAATAGAATCAAAATTTATTTTGTCCCATTATTTCTCACCTAAAGCTTTATCCTAAATGTTGTTAGAATGTATTTAATATTTGATTAAATCAGGAGTTCAAACAGCCCAAAACAAAGGTTCAAACAGCCTAGCACAGCAACAAGCCAAAAGGTTCAAAATGTTCAAGTGGAAGATATTCAAATTAGTAATGATGGAAGTACAACGGCTATAAACGGCTATAAAGGTTCAAAAGGCCAAAAGGTTCAAAAGGTTCAAGTAGAAGATATTTAAATTTGTAATGATGGAGTGTAAGATATTCAAATTGGTAATGATGGAAGTACAACGACTATAAACGAGTATAATTTTCATTATATATACCAAAGCCTCTAATGTAAACTAGTTACAAAAAAATCAGAAAATATTCTTTGATCTATAATCACTCACATCTATTCTCTGAAAAATTCTCTGAGAAGTGTTCTTCAATTTTTGTTCACGTCCTCTTTCAGAAATTATACACTGAGCCTTATAGCATTAAACTCATCTTTCCTGTGTGAGGTTTACAAAAAAACCAAAGCTTCATTTTTATATATCTATCTGTGAGAGATATTTTTTGTAAACTTTCTTCAAAAGCAAAAATACCATTTCATCTTGTAAAAGTGTTGCAAACACTGTGTTCTTGAAATTTTGAGAGTGAATGTGAATCACCTAAGATTTGTAAGGGTTTGGGCTTGTGAAGTCTGTATAAAATCCGTGGAGGATTGCTCTATTTGTAAAGAGGTTGCTAGCACCCCTGTGAAGTTAGAAGATAGTGGATAATCTCAAGTGAAGCTTGAGGAGTGGATGTAGGCTTGGTTGAAGCCGAACCACTATAAATCTGTTTGTCTCCTCTTCCCTAATCTCTTTACTTTCCTACTACTGCTATAGCTATCTAATATTCATGTTTTAATCATTTGATTTACCCTGTATGTTAGTTATATTTCATTGTTATTTTACTTGATCATTTACTGCTAAGTTCATCATTGTGCTTATTAATAATTTGTTGTACTAGTAGTTAATTTTATTGAGGTATTATTAACTTTAATTTATAAAAACCTAATTCCCCTCCTTTTTTAAGTTGCTTTTTGATAACATAAATGATAAGGAGAAATTATTCAATGCACCTGGGGCAATCTTAGGTTGTACTCCCACCTAATTATTATTAATGGAAACAGTGAGTCTCACTGTTTATTTATCTCGAAGACAAATGAACACTTGTCCAAATGTGAATAGAATGGAATAATACTTATAAGACAGTGAATAATTTCACAACGGTATGAGTCGCGACTACATCAACTTCTTTCCTTTTTTTTTTTTTTTTTTTTTTTTGCATCAACACATTTGATACTCTCTCTAAACGTTAATGACGAGTCAAGAACATCACCTGATTGTGTCCATTCATTAGTGTTTCACAATTCACGACTTTATTTATTTTTTTTTTTTTTTTTTTTTTGAGCGATGCGACTGTATCAACTTGACTAGAAGTAGCACCAAACTCAGACTTTGAAATTAGAGTCGGAACTGTATCAACTTGACTAGAAGATATATAAGCATTAAACTGAGACTTTGAAATTGGAGTCGCAACTGTAACAACTGGACTAGAAGATATCTATATAAGCATCAAACTAAAAATTGTTTGGTGAAGTGATTATTTTAATTGAAATTTTTAACTTTTTTTTTATAAAACAAACGTATAGAGAAATAAAAAAAACAATTAATTTTTTTAATTATATTAAGTGATTCCTAAAACAAACTCAGTGTTTAAAATTAAATTTACTACCCACCACAACCGATTTTAGTGGATGAATGATAAGCAAAACTTTAAGCATTTGATTTGTGTTTTTAAAAAAATAAAAAATAAAATAAAAATTATGTTGATTATGTTTATTTTTAGGTTTAAAACAAAAACTAAATTTATTTATATACATTTCTTTTTTAAAGCAAGGGGACGCGTGACAAGAGGTGCAAGGATGCATCTATGGAGGTGGATGGGAGCGATCGCACCTCAAAAAATTTTAAAAATATCATATATTACACTAAAAAATTTAAAATAATTTGAAATTATATATTTACACTTCTAAACATATTTTCACACCTCTATTATGATATTTCTGCATCCATCCTGAAGAGGTTGCTAGGGACTCAAAGTGACTATAGGTGGTTTTTGATGAGAAGAGATGGGAGTAGTCGGACATGGTTAGGGATGGTAACGGGCCGAGGCGGGGTCAGGGATCACACTCTCCGTCCTCGATTCCCGATGGTGAAAATTTTCTCGTCCTTAGCCCCGATTCCTTACGGGGAATCCATCACCATCCCTGCCCTCGTCCCCTAATAGGGATCAGTTTTCCCCAACCCCGAGAATTTCCCTGGCCAAAAAAAATCCCGGGCCAAAAAAAAAAAAAAAATGAAGAACATAGGAGAGAGTGAGATCTCCACGGATCTAGATCTACCACAATAACAACAACAGTAATAATCAAAATAATTTCACATTTATGACCAACAGTAAATCAATCGTGCTTGATAGAACCTACACATAACAAGAAAAAAAAGAAGAAGAAAGACATGGTAGTAGAAGAATCCTCTTACCAAGCCAAACTCTCCCGTCATAGTGGTTGGTTGATTGTGAATCTATTTGTAGACAACCTTATATATAACACTTTGATCTCATTCACAAAAGATATATATATATATATATATAATAAAAAAATAAAAATAAAATAAAATAAGAAGAAGAAATTTATCGCAGTACAATTGACTGAATCAATAAATCCCTACTTAGCCACTTCCTACGATTTCATGAATAGCATCACTGATAGATTCATCCTCAGATCTAACAGCAAGCTTCATTGCAACTTCCTTTGGCCTATCAATTCCAAAGGACAACCGAACAAGCACTTTTCGTGCCCATGAACACACCAGATCGGAGATTACAAAGATGAGAGAGAAGAGAGAGAGAGCCAAATCGAAAATGGAAGAGAGAGAGAGGACGTCGTCACATGGATCTCGTCCTCTCTACTGCCACCGTTTGATTTGCTTGGTAGAGGAATGCTTACCGGTAGCCGGTTGTGATGATGGAGATGGTGGCAAGTGATGTTGAGGAGGGAGGAAGAGATCTAAGTAAGAGAGGTTTGGGGCCGTCAGTGGATATGAGAGAGAGAGGGAGAGAGAGAGAGAGTGTGTGAGAAGAGAAGTGAATAAGTGAATAGGAAAAACAATATATATATATATATATACGGGGATTCGGGGATTATTCAGGGTCGGGCCGAAGCGGGAGAACCTATCCCCGTCCTCGGCCTGAAAGTCATTAGGAATCTATTTGTCAATACTAGCCCCGGCCCTATGGGGAATAATTTTCGGGAAAAACACGACTTATCAGGAAGGGATGATCCGGGTCCCCGTCGAGCCCGGTTCAAATTGCCATCCCTAGACACGGTGATGGGTAATGGTTGATTACCGTAAGGGATGAGTGGGGAAAGGATGAAAAAATGCAAATTTTCAAATTGGCTCTACATTTATTTTGATTTTTTTTTGACCTTTTTTTTTTTGGGGTGTAATGAAAAATTAAAAGTAATAAAAAAATAAATCTATTTGAATAAAAATTATTTTCATTTTATAGAAGTAGAATATTTTTTAAACTAACGACTTATTAATGTTCCCACACTATTACAATCACTATCACTTCTACCATCACAATCTCCAACGCCACCGCTGAAGGCAGTGCTAATGTAGGATAGGGGGATCACGTGCCCTCCTAGATTTTACATATTTAAACTATTTCCCCTATTTATGAAATTTATATCTAATTTGTCCTTTATAAAATTATAATAATGCGCTCTCCTTAAATCATGTAAAATTCTTTTGCATTTTAAAATTTTAAAAGTGCTCTGTTATATTTTTTTTTTTGTTCAATCCTTTATACTCTAAACTGGAAAGTTAATGGTAAGAATTAAATTAACTAAACATTTCATTCTTATCATGGGATTTGTTTGGTTGATTCTTCATCATTCTTATCATGGGATTTGTTAATCATAAATTCAGTTGGGTTGTTGATTATGGATTTTTAAGCTATATTGATGTAATTCTCACAATAATTATAATATTGGATATTAACAATAGACCCAAAAAAAATATACAAAAATTTAATTGGATCTCGTTATTGTTTATTGTAAAAAAAAAAATTTCTTCCTTTCAATGATGTAAGTAATATGTGCCCCTTTATCTTGAATTTCTAGTTCCGCCACTGGCCGCTGCCACTCCACCACTCCGTTGCCACCTCTACCCCATCATTAACCACCACCATTAATACAACCATTAATATATTAATTTCAACTATGCGTGCAACCAAATTTAGAAAAAATATTAAAATTTAAGAAATTATTCTTTACCAAACCAAATGGACAGTAATTAAAAAACAATTTTTTTACGTTTCCTACAAATTATTTGGTTTGAGTTTTTTTGATTAAATTTTTTGAAAATTGAATTTTTTATTTTTCGTGTTTCTTTATTTTTAGTGAATATTTTCTAAATTATAAGCATTATTTTTTACTTTTTTAGATGCACTTTACTTAGATGTATCTAAACATAAAAAAATTGTGAAAAATATTTTAAAAAATTAATAAATACATAAAAATATGAAAAATATATTGAATTCTTGTATTTTTTTTTTTGTATTTTTGGTATTTAGTGAATTTTCAAAAGATTTTTTTCACAAAAAATTATACTTTTTATGTATATTTATGTTAGGTATGTCTAAAAATTTTAAAAATTCACTAAAAACAAAAAAAACGGAAAACAAGAAAGTAAAATTTTTTGAAAAATGTTTTTGAAAAATCAAAAAAAGCATTCTTAAAACACACGCTTATATTTTTTTGTGGTGAAAAAAAAAAATTAGACACCAAATAACATTTTAGGTTTCTAGTTTAACCTAAAAAAATTTAAATAAAAAATTATAGTTTGTTTTTGGTCACTTTCTTACTTTGACTTTTAAAGTTTGTTTGTTTTTTTTTTTACTTTGACCTTTCATGTCTCAAGTTTTCTCACTTTACTCCGAAAGCTAACTTCTATTCAAAATTAGACAGAAAATACCACAATAACTATCAAATAACATAATATATATATATATATATATATAACATTAGAATTTTGGTTTATATTGAGTATTTTTAATAATCTTATTTGAGTAATTCAAAAATTTATTGTCTAAATTTGTCATATACCATTCTTGTCCATTTGGGCCCCACCTTTGCATTGCAAACACAAAACCTTTGCAACAACCATCTCGTACATACAATGATAGTATAGTTGTAGTAACTATTCACGGAGCACCTCTTGCAAATATAAAACATTATAGCAGTATTGATATATATAAACAATTGAAAGATGATCAACCTAACATTTTGCATAAAAGATTCCAAATAAAATGCAAACATTATTTATTCAAATATAGCACATTGGTGCCTTTTGAAACCAAGTAGGAAAACTAGGCTTTATGAATAACAATTACCATCTGAATTTGTGAGAAAGCAAAACTTCAATACAAATTTGAAAAATAGAACCACTCCCAGTAGTAATGTCATGACCCAAACCTGCCCCTAAAAGTTTGGTCCATGACCAGCCTGCACATAGGCCTCAAAACAAAATTTTAGAATAATAGTTAACCACATACGGGGCCTTAAGCGAAAGGAATATCAATAAAGGACAACATCCATTGAGCTTGTGCATACATGATGACTTAATTAGATTTTAGCATTTAAATACATGACCAGAGTTACAAATACAATCACAGAATTATGCAAATCTCACACACACTTAAATAAGACTTCAAAAATTGCACAACTCCCAGTAATCAAAATTAAGGCCTCAACACGGAGGCGTACCCCAAGCGGCTTGGCAGACAGGTAAACCTCAATACAATTCTAGTGTCAGTCCCCGATGGCTCACCTATATAAATATACATAAAAATGGAGTGAACAAAGCTCAGTGATTAATAGCAATATAAAGAGGTGAGTTAAACGAACATAGATTTAGAGAATGTAGATATGCATATCAAACCATACACAGATCTTATTCATAATCATATTTTAAAACGGCCTTAGGCCCATATGTAATACAGAACGGCCTTGGCCCATATATAATACAAACGGCCTCGGGCCTATATATGATACAGAACGGCTGTAAGCCCAGATATGATACAGAATGGCCGTAGGCCCAACAGATTATACAGAATGGCCTCAGGCCCATCAGATTATA
>NW_021027309.1:1204247-1250281 GCF_004153795.1 Camellia sinensis | reverse complement strand
TTATATATATATATATATATATAATCACACTTGTTTAAAAAGTGTGATTAAAAAGTAATAGTGTATATATAATCACACTTTAATTAGAATGTGTGGTTAAAAAATATCTATATAATCACACTTGTTTAAAAAGTGTGATTAAAAAGTAATAGTGTATATATAATCACACTTTAATTAGAATGTGTGATTAAATAGGGTATATATAATCACACTTATTTAAAAAGTGTGATTAAAAAGTAGTAGTGTATATATAATCACACTTTAATTAGAATGTGTGATTAAAATACATATATATATATATAATCACACTTAATTGAAAAGTGACATAAAAAATAAATATTATCACACTCAATCAAATTAAGTGTGATTAAAATATCAATCTAATTTTTTTTTTTATCACACTTCTAATAAAAGTGAGATATTTTCATTTATCAAAGTGTGATCTTTAATTGTTTTTGAAGTAGTGTTTCGTTCCTAGAAGCAAAATACACAATTTTGCCGAAGAAGTTTTTGGCAACATTCTAACAGATACAAGCAATGGAGGTTATAGGGTAATAAACTATCCTGGCCAATTAGATTTATAGGGTAATAAACTATCCTGGCAACATTCTATTAGAAAGAAAAAAAACATTGAACAATTAGATTTATAGGGTAATAAACTATCCTGGCAACATTCTATTAGAAAGAAAAAAAACATTGAACAATTAGATTTATAGGGTAATAAACTATCCTGGCAACATTCTATTAGAAAGAAAAAAAACATTGAACAATTAGATTTATAGGGTAATAAACTATCCTGGCAACATTCTATTAGAAAGAAAAAAAACATTGAACAATTAGATTTATAGGGTAATAAACTATCCTGGCAACATTCTATTAGAAAGAAAAAAAACATTGAACAATTAGATTTATAGGGTAATAAACTATCCTGGCAACATTCTATTAGAAAGAAAATATATATATATATATAGAGTACAAACCAATAAACCAACTTCAATAAAACATACCAAAATACCCCACACCCTACGAGAAGCAGCAGAGTCCACACCCTGGGGATCATCAATGAATAGTTCCAGAGATTTTCAGCTACAACAAAAATGTATCTCGGAACATTGTTTGTGACAACACAAACACCATAAAACAATAAAAACTACAAAGAATGCTAACAACCGAGGCACTAACTCTCCACCAGGTACAACTGGCAAAATCAATTTCAGTATATAAACAAAAAGATAATTTCTGATCTAAAATTAATCATCTAATTGTCTCAAATCAATTAAGATGTAATAAATAATTTTAGACGCAACCACACTAAATAACTAATTCACTAGGATGTAACAATCATCCTAGGACACAACCACACTGAATAATTAACTAAGTTGTATAAAAAACACACCCACACGGGATAAAATCTGTCTTCTTCTTCAAAGAACAGAATGAAACCAAAGAAAAATTCAATTCTCTCTCTCTCTCACTCTCTCTCGGTTTTCTTCATCAAATCTTCATCATTTTCTTTCATTTTCGTTTCATTGTACTCACAAAATCAATGTCTTTCACTTTCTTAACTCAAAAATAAAGTAAACCCAAATATATTTTAGAAATTTTTGTTCAAATAAAATAGCAATTTTTTTTTTCAAGAATTTCTTTTCCCCCCAAATCTTTGTTCAATATGAGGAAACAAAGCACAAATCACCAGAATTGAATCCCTATTTTATAAATCTAATCCCTAAGTAGAGCATTGATGGCTAACAATCAACTACCAAGAAAAATCCAAAAAATACATATAAACTTGAAAACCCAAATGATAAATCAAAGCTTTTAAATCGCTCAATAAAAAAAACAATTCCAAATTTATTACCAAATCAACAATAAAGCCAGATTATAAGCTAAAAAAAATGTGCAGATTGAAACCCATAAAATTTTTGAAACAACTCAATTAAATCGATGCACTACAAGGAAAAAATAGAGAAAAAAGAACCTGGGTTTGATGCAAAAAGTGGAGCCCTATTCATACAGGAAGGGCCGACGGTAGTGTAGGCGTTGAAGGTGGAGTAGCGAAGCAATGGTGGAGAGGTATTACGTGTGTGTTTTGAGAGAGAGAGAGAGAGAGAGAGAGAGAGAGTTGATAAACAGAGAGAGGGCAACAAAATTAATACCCTATTTTGAGAGAGAGAGAGAGATGGTAAACAGAAAAGGATAAAAAAAAATTTAACTTTTTGGTTCCAGTTTTTAGAGATGAGTTTTCAGAAAATTCTATTTATTTATTTTTATCATATTTTAATATTTTTAATTAATTTTTTAATATTTTAAGTTTTTTTTTTTTTAAATTTAGACACACCTAATATAAATATACTTAAAAAGATAATACAGTGAAAAAATATTTAAAAAAATACACTAAATTCCAAAAAAATATAAAAAAAATATATGAAAATTCATTACATTTTTCATATTTTTGTTATTTATTAATTTTTTTAAAATATTTTTTCACAAATATTTTACTATTTAGATACATCTAAATAAGGTGCATCTAAAAGTAAAAAATTACTTAAAATTTTAAAATATTAACTAAAATTAAAAAATACGAAATCGGAAAAACAAAACACACTATTTTAAGAAACTGAAATCAAAACACTGATATATATAATATATATATATATTTTTATTGTTGCTCATACATTAAATTTTTCTACCAAAATTGGTGAAACATTATTTTCCACCAAAAGATCTCAAAAATATTTGGTGACGAAACTTATTTTTTTTTTCACCTAAAGTAAGTATTTAGTGACGGAAATAAATTTCGTCACCTATTATTTTTATATTTTTATTATACGTTGACAAAATTATAATTCCTCATGGATTATTCCTATTTAGTGACGAAAATTTGTTTTCTTCACTAATTTTCCCGCACCATACCAATTCAGAGAATAAGAGAAAGAGACACCAGAAAAGAGAAAGAGAATCACATACAAATCACCAAGCAAAGAACTGTGGCGGTTACCGGCAAGGCTACTAGTGGCGGCGACGATAGGCAAGGCTAATAGAGGCGAAGATGGCGATCAGCGTGGTGGAGGAGCAAGAGGTAAGACAAATTAATACCAGAGAGAGAGAGAGAGAGAGAGAGAGAGAGAGAGAGAGAGATGATAAATAGAAAAAGGGTAAAAAAAATTAATACCCTATTTTTTTTTATTGCCGCTTAATATATCAAAAATTTCCCACCAAAATTGGTGACAATATTATTTCCTCACTAAAAGATATCAAAAATATTAAAATGTTTTGGTGACGAAAATATATTCCTCACAAATAATTTTATAATTAGTGACAACTTTTTTTCTCACCAAAAGTCCCAAAATTTTGGCGCCACCAAAAAAAAGTAGCGGGAAAATTTTTGGTGACGAAACTTAATTTTTCCTCACTTAAAATGAAGTATTTATTGACGAAAATAAATTTTATCACCTATCATTTTCATTTTTTTATTATATGTGACAAAATTTATAAATTCCTCACGAATTATTTTTATTTAGTGACGAATCTTATTTTCTTCACTAGTTTTCGTCACCATAGGTTACTTTTGTTGTAGTGAGTTATATATAATAATATATTTTTTATTAAAGAGAACTTTATCATGCTCTAATTTTGAGAAATTTCTCAACAAGAGCATGTACATGGAAGAGACTAACAACATACAAAGTAGCATTACTCATATAGTAATTAACTATTCAAACCAAGCAATACCCAAAAAAATATATAAATTTAATAATACCTCGTTATTGTTTCTTGTAGATTTTTTTTTTTTCCTTCCAATGATAATGCCACCTCTACCCCCACCGTTAACCACCACCATTAATACAACTACTAATATATTAAGGGTCTAACTTGTCTCATATTTGAGATCAAGATTAAACTATTTAGTCTGGCGCATAGACTTATTTTTTGGTCCTATTTTGATAATTCAAACCGTTCAATATGTAAAACTCGTTGAGTAGTACATCATTGTAAAAAATTATATTGATCGAATATCGATAGCTATTTGATCGGATCAGATTTCTGTCAACCGTTTATTTTTTACAATCCATTTTTTTATACAAATCTGATTCGATCAAATAACTATTGATACCCGATCAACGTAATTTTTTACATAGATATAATACTCGACGAATTCTACACATTAAACGGTTTGAATTATCAAAACGGGGCCCAAAAATTAACCCTCAGGCCAGGCTAGAGGGTCAGTCTTGATCTCACATATGAGACAAGTTGGATCCTATATTAATTTCAGGCATGCAACCGAATTTAGAAAAATATATTTTTTTTCAACTATGCATGCAACCAAGTTATTTTTTACCAAACCAAATGGACCGTAATTTAAAAAAAAAAAAAAAAAAAACACGTTTTTTACGTTTCCTAAAAATTAATGAATTGGTCAAACGCTTATATTTTTTTATGAAAAACAAATTAGACACCAAACAACTTTTTATGTTTCTAGTTTAACCCATAAATTAAAAATTACAATGTCGTTTGGTCACTTGTCCCTTTAACTCTTAAAATTTATTTATTTTTCCTTTTAACCCTTCATATTTTAAGTTTTCTCACTTTACTCTGAAGCTAACTTCTATTTAAAATTAGAAAGAAAATACCACAATAACTATCAAATAACATAAATATATATATATATATATTATATTAAAATTTAAATTTATATTAAATATGTGAGTTATATATAATAATATATTTATCATCAAATACAACTTTACTATGTTGTTCTAATTTTGAGAAATCTCTCAACAAGAGCATGTACATAGAAGAGACTATCATATATATAGTAGCATTATTCATATAGTAATTAACTATTCAAACCAAACAATACCGTTGTCTTGATTAAACAATACCCATAACAATGTGTCTTCTCTAACGCCTTGGAGCAAATTTATCATTATTTCTCTTCACAATCACTCTGCTAACTATGATCAGCTCTGTTTTGGGCCAGCCAACTTACAATTACCACTGTTCTGCCAACTATAATTGAGAGGGAGATTAATGATATGGAATTGGGCCAGACAGATTTGGGCCGGACAGAGTTGTGCTGGACAGATTTGGGCCGAACAGGTGTTGGGCCAAGTTGTGTGGCCCGGCCTTGAAGGAAGCTGCTCGGTTAAGGCAGCGCGTGGATTGACCGAGCTGCAAGGATCCGTAGTCACGAAACCGGTCAGGTGAAAAGTCCAGCGCCAGGAAAGGCAAGGTTGGACCGAGGTACCTGTTTGCTCGGCAGGTCGGCCGACACTACTGTGAGTTGTCCCGAGCTCGGCTTTGCCGAGATGTCGCCGAGTCCGGTCCTCATCTGAGCTCAGCTGTTAGAGTACTTGGGCATGAAGCGTAGCATGGCAGACGATGGCCGAGATGATACTGCCCGGCTGCCGAGCTCCTAGGAGCATGGGCAGGCAGTTGGGTTAAGTGGTGCTCAGCAAGGTTTATGCTGACAGATGGGATAGTAGTGTCACGTGTTGAGAGATCATTGGGAGTAGATTTGGGGCGCAAAAGGTATATAAGCATGTCTGCGCCCCCCATACGGAGACAGATGAATATTTGGTGAGATATACACTAAACACTCAAGACTCTCCCTTCTCTCTATCTATCCCCTGTGTGTGTGTTCTAACTTGATCGTCGGAGTGGTTTTCCGGCCACACACCGCTGGGCAGCTCACCGCTGTTGTGCTCGCAGGTGATCGGACAGAAACGGAGCTTGGAAGAAAGGAATACGAGCTTGCCCGAATATTTGCTCCCCATGCAATTGGCGCCGTCTGTGGGAAGTTAATAGACAAAACCTTGTCTTCCAAGCTCATCTGATCGCCGTTCATGGCAAACAAGGATGAGATTCCGTTGTCTGCCATCGATGGAGCCACCTCGGAGTTTATCTGAAGGAGAGAGGGACATCCCGCCATCCTTCCAATGGCGGATTTGGAGACATTCCCAGGAGGGCAGTCGGGGGAAGCGCGGGATAAGCGCGGGAGAAGTTATGGTCATTCGCGGAGTCCAGACAGTCATCGACGGTGGAGAGAGTCACACGCTAGACGTCTGGAGCACAAGTTGAGGGACCAAGACACCGTCATCTGGCGAATGGTGGCGGAGATGGAAGAGCTCAAGCGGCATGTCAAAGGGAAGGGTGTAGCTGGAGTGGGTGACCACAGTGAGAGCACCCCATCCCGCCGTTCAAGCGGTCAGAGTCAGCGACGTACTCCGTCCATTTCTATTACCAGAAGTTACCAGGTTAGTGATTCCGACGTGCATGCAGAGAAGTCTGGCGCGCAAGATAGCACTTACCGGCCCTCACGTCCGGTGATGACGTCAAGGTACTCTTACTCCGCTCATTCAGAGGATTTGCGGGCAGTCCTAAAGGAGCGGGCTCGCCGGCGGGAAGCTCAGAGGATACCGGCGTTCCAGCGGTTATCCTACGGGGTTCACGCCAGCGAGGAGGTCGGAATGCCTCAATCCCGCCAAGCAGCGCCACTCCTAGTGGATTCAGATTTGGCAAGGTTAAGTGCCACCCCTTTCTCCCTGAAAATAGAAACAACACCGCTTCCGGCAGGCTTCCACCAGCCAAAGTTCACGTTTTACGACGAAAAAACCGATCCCTACATGCATGTAAGTCATTTTCGACAGGTCATGGCCGGACATAGGTGGAATGATACTCTTATGTGCCTCATCTTTCCATTAAATTTGGGCGAACTGGGCTTGAAGTGGTTTGAAAAGCTGCCGAATGGGAGTATTGAGAGGTGGCATCAGCTGGCCAAAGCCTTTGTCACGCTCTTCAAAACCAACACCAAAACACCAAAAGAAGTTGATCACCTACTGAGTGTCAAGATGGAACCGAGCGACACATTGAAGGCGTACAACTCCAAATATTGAGAGACCTTCAACGAGATCTTGGATTGCCCGGTCAACCTTACAATCACTCAATACAAGCGTGGTCTCCCTGTCGGACATAGACTGCGGGACTTGCTTACCATGCACCAACCAACGTCTATGGGCCAACTCATGCAGCGCATCAATGAGCACATCCGAGTTGAGGATGATGCGTCAGCATCTACCGTGAAGGCAACTCTGGTAGCAACAGACAAGAAGACAGCAGGCAAAGTGTACGCAGTTAGGCAAGAGTCCAGCCGCTCAAGTGATCGAGCAGAGGAATCAGACCGTGGCTCGAATCGCAAAAACCGGGGTAGAGGACGTCGGAAGGACCGGGATGACTACTCCGGAGATGACGTAGCGGAGGCAAACAGAAGGTTGAAGGCAAGGACTGGTATAACCACGGTCTTCAAGATTCCAATCTATCGTATACTTAGTAAAATCCGAGACGAGGAGTATGTCCGGTTTCCTGCTAAGTTGGGCGATGGACAAAAGGGCTACAATCCGCGGTATCGTTGCACATTTCATCGGGAGCGAGGCCACCGGACTGAGGATTGTTTGCCTTTGAGGCAACACCTGGAAGAGCTAGTCGCAGCCGAACACCTAGACCTTTACATTGATGGGGCGTAAAGGCGAACCAAGCTCCGGTTGAGCTCAGGGGACAAGATGACCGAGATGCACCACCACAAGGAGTTATTAATGTCATCCACGGCATAGTGGAACCGGAGCGTGTTTGCAAACTCTGGGATATGATAAAAAAGGTAGAACATATGAGGGAGGTTTTGTCGGTACAGCCTGCCACCAAGAGGGGGAAGACCGTAGAGAAAGATGTGATTAGTTTCACCTCAAGGGATCTAGAGCGCATTCAGACGTCGCACAACGATGCCTTAGTAGTAACACTCCGCGTCAAGGAATTCGATGTCAAACGGATCTTGATCGATCAGGGAAGCTCGGTCGAGATCATGTATTACGACGCGTTCAAGCAGCTTAAGCTCCGAGAGACAGACTTGGCTCCGGCAACTTCGCCACTGGTTAGTTTCAACTCCCAACCGGAGTGGCCTTTGGGAAAGATTATCCTGCCGATCAAAGCGGGATCCGTGGTCAAGCAAGTGGAGTTCTGGGTGTTGTAAGTCCCTTCTACTTACAATCTAATCCTTGGAAGGGGATGGCTTGACGCCATGCAAGCCGTAGCGTCGACCTACCATCAGGTGATGAGATTCCCCTCGGCTATGGGGGCAATCGAGGAGATTTGGGGAGATCAAGTCATGTCCAAACAATGCTTCGTGGCAGTAAACGGGAGCCGGGCTGCCAAAGGCTTCGTTCAAATGATAGAAGGACCGGAAGACCGGAGAGTTCTTGACGATGTAGGCACCAAGGTAGAGGACAAAGCTGTTGAGGAGTTGGTGGAGGTGCGAGTTGATATGGAGCGGCCGGATAAGTTCTTCCTGCTCGGTTCTAGGCTCACGACCCAAGAAAGGACCGAGATGGTTGAGTTTTTGATGACCAACATCGAAGTCTTCGCATGGTCGCCTTACGATATGCCCGGCCTCGATCTAAGTTTTATCTGCCATCACCTCAATGTCTTCCCCGGAGCAAAGCCAGTCATTCAACGAACAAAGAGATCGGCACTACATCACGCCGAGGTAGTTGCAGAGGAAGTGAAAAACTTGCTTGAGGCACAAGCAATTCAGGAAGTGCACTACCCTCGGTGGATTTCCAACACAGTAGTGGTGCCCAAGAAGAATGGAAAGTGGCGAGTTTGTGTCGATTACAAGACAGTCAACCGAGTTTGTCCGAAGGATAGCTTCCCTTTACCCCGTATTGACCAGCTGGTGGACTTGACGGCTGGGCATAATCGGCTCAGCTTCTTGGATGCCTATCGCGGCTACCACCAGATTGCCATGC
Source organism: Camellia sinensis (assembly GCF_004153795.1). Taxonomy (NCBI): domain Eukaryota; kingdom Viridiplantae; phylum Streptophyta; class Magnoliopsida; order Ericales; family Theaceae; genus Camellia; species Camellia sinensis. The sequence goes on along the minus strand of NW_021027309.1, from coordinate 1,241,480 downwards.
ATGGGCCCGACCAAGAGATTACTTCTTTCACAACTCCAAGGGGACTCTTCTGCTACCGAGTCATGCCCTTTGGTTTGAAGAACGCCGGGGCAACTTTTCAGAGGATGGTGACCAAGATGTTTGCTCCTTTGCTCGGGTGGACAATGGAGGCCTACATTGATGATATGGTGGTTAAAAGCCGGCATGTTGGAGACCACTTATCCGACTTGACCGAAATGTTCGCCATTCTAAAAAAACACAAGCTACGCCTGAATGCGTCTAAGTGTGCCTTTGGCGTGGGATCCAGAAAATTTTTGGGATTCCTAGTCACGAACCGAGGCATCGAAGCAGACCCCACTCAGATCAGTGTCGTGCAAGATTTGAAGCAGCCCAGCTCGACTAAGGACGTACAGCATCTAGCCAGGATGGCCGCCGCGCTTAATCGATTTATAAGCCGGTCATCAGATCGCTGCCGCCCTTTCTTTCAGGCATTGAAATCAAAGTTTTCGTAGGACGAAGATTATGAACGGGCTTTGGCCGAACTCAAGGAGTATCTGTCTTCTCCGCCACTGTTGGTTACACCAAAGCCAGGCGAGGAACTCTATCTTTACCTTGCCGTCTCACAGCATGCAGTTAGTGCGGTGCTTGTCCGAGCTGAAGGAATTAAGCACCTCCCAATCTTCTACGTCAGTAAGACCTTGCTACCGGCAGAGTCGAGGTACTTGTCGTTGGAAAAGCCTGCGTTAGCATTGATGATGGCTTCAAGGAAGTTGGCGCACTATTTTCACGCCCATACCATCATCGTTCTGACCGAATTCCCCCTTAAGGCCTTGTTTGAACGGGCAGACTTTTCTGGCCGAATTCTCAAGTGGGCGGTCGAATTAGGTCAATTTGATGTTAAGTTCCAACTGCGCACTGCTATAAAAGTCCAGACCTTGGCTGATTTCGTTGCAGAATTCTCACCTGGAACTCATCCGGTGTGCCCGGTCGACATTGCCGTGGCAGATGATGAGGTAAACGCAAGCACGACCAAGACACAACAGTTTGATAGAGTTGGCAACGCGGACTTTGCGCGCCCCTCCGGCACACCCTCAGTTTGTACAAATCCACCGCACGGTGATACGGTAATGGAATTGGAAATCACCGTCCAACCTGTTTTGTTCGGTACCACGTTCCAACTGCGCACTGCTATAAAAGCCCAGACCTTGGCTGATTTCGTTGCAGAATTCTCACCTGGAACTCATCCGGTGTGCCCGGTCGACATTGTCGTGGCAGATGATGAGGTAAACGCAAGCACGACCAAGACACAACAGTTTGATAGAGTTGGCAACGCGGACTTTGCGCGCCCCTCCGGCACACCCTCAGTTTGTACAAATCCACCGCACGGTGATACGGTAATGGAATTGGAAATCACCGTCCAACCTGTTTTGTTCGGTACCACATCACGAAGGGTGGAAGAAGGGGAAGCACTGAGCACAGAGCCTGCGGCTGGCATAATACCGCAGTCTGGAGATTCTCCTACGGACTTAGGCATTGTAGATCAACTTGCCGAGTCCGGTGCCGAATCACCAAGAGGGGAAGACGTGGAAGCACTCAGCACAGAGCCTGCGGCCGGCATAATACCGCAGCCTAGAGCTTCGCCTACGGACTTGGGCATTGTAGATCAACCTGCCGAGTCCGGTGCCGAATCACCAAGGGGGACTGAAGTGGAACCAGTCGGCACAGAACGTGCAGCCGAACAGCCGAACAACCGTGATCTCATCGACCTTCGAAACTCTCAGGACCCTTCAGAATGTTGGAAGCTCTTTGTGGGGGAGATGTGGAAACTTTTCGTTGATGGAGCGTCGAACCGTCACGATGCCGGGCTAGGTATCGTTCTTATCTCGCCGGATGGCCTAACTATTGAACATTCTATCACCCTTGGCTTCCCAGCATCCAACAACGAGGCTGAGTACGAGGCACTTTTGGCCGGTCTCAAAAGCGCGCTTCAGATGCAAGCATCTGAGCTAATGGTGTACAGTGATTCCCAGCTTGTGGTTAACCAAGTCGCTGGGATTTATGAAGCAAAGGATGACAGAATGACAAAGTACCAAGCTTTGGTCAGGGAACACATCAAGCAATTTCAGGCAATCAGAGTTCAACAGATTGGCCGAGAAGAGAACAACCGAGCTGATGAGCTGGCCGGCCTCGCTTCCATGGTTGATTGTACATCTCCTAACCCCCTGCTAATTGAATTCCTTCCACGGCCAAGCATAGAGGGAGCCGGGCAGACGGATGTATTATGCGCCGCGCTAGGTCCTTCCTGGATGGACCCTATAACCCTGTTTCTCAGAGATTGGACTCTGTCAGCAGACAAGAAAGAAGCGCACAAAGTTCGGGTGAAATTAGAGCGGTTTTGGCTCTCTCCATCCGGAGCGTTGTATAAAAAGTCCTTCACCGGTCCTTATCTGAAGTGCGTGCACCCGAGTAGCGTGGAAGCCTTCTTGTATGAAATTCACGAAGGCATTTGTGGCAATCACATAGGGGGCAAGTCCTTGGCCTACCGCGCTATTTCACAAGGCTATTGGTGGCCGTGAATGCAAGCCGACGCACAGAAATATGTTCGCAAGTGCGAGAAGTGCCAGAAGTTTGCACACCAGATCCATCAGCCGGCCAGAGAACTTCTTCCCCTAACCAGCCCTTGGCCTTTTGCAATGTGGGGATTAGACATAGTGGGACCGCTCCCAACAGCACCAGGCAACCGGAAGTTCTTCATCGCGGCAACAGACTACTTCACCAAGTGGATTGAAGCCGAACCTTTGGCAACAATCAAGGAGAAAGACGTGAAGCGGTTTGTCTGGTAGAATGTGGTAACACGGTTCGGCGTCCCTAAAATTTTGATCTCTGATAACGGCACCCAGTTTGACGGTCGCCTATTCAGAGGATTTTGTGAAGATTTGAAGATTGAATTCTACAACTCCACTCCGGCTTACCCACAGTCCAATGGTCAAGCCGAGGTGTCAAACAAGACTATTCTTGACGGACTGAAGAAGAGGCTTGAGAAGGCCAAGGGAAAGTGGGCCGAGGAACTTCCCAGCGTCCTTTGGGCATACCGAACTACCCCACGGCGTTCTACCGGGGAAACACCATTTGCTTTGGCTTATGGCATGGAGGCGGTCATACCTTTGGAAGTAGGCATGCCCACCCTCAGAAGTGAAAGTTTTGAGCCCGAGCTAAACACCGAGGCCATTGCTCTGAAATTGGATCTAGTAGAAGAGCTCCGGGAAAAGGCTCTCATCCACGTCGCTGCCTACCAACAAGAGCTTTCGAGGAAGTACAATAAAACGGAGCACCCCAGACCGTTCAAAGTAGGTGATTGGGTTTTGCGGAAAGTTATGGGCAACACCATGGTGCCAGGTGAAGGCAAATTAGGGACAAATTGGGAAGGACCCTACGAGATAACCGGTTTGGCGGGCAAGGGGGCATACCACTTGGAGGATCTCGATGGTAGAGGAATACCCCGGCCATGGAACGCGGCCAACCTCAAATTGTATTATTTCTAGCTTTAGTTTTCTTTTTTTGAAGGAATTTTTGGCCTACACTTCATAATGTAATTCTTTTTGTCAATATATAGAAGTGTCCTCTTTGCTTTGGCATTTTGATTATTGTTCTGTTTTGAGTTTCCCAACCGAAATGATTTACTCCGGTCGGAAGAGTTGATGACTTGTTCAACTTAGTATTCCCAACCGAGATGATTTACTCCGGTCGGAAGAGTTGATAACTTGTTCAACTTAGTATTCCCAACCGAGATGATTTACTCCGGTTGGAAGGGTTGATGAATTGTTCAACTTACGATTCCCAACCGAGATGATTTACTCCGGTCGGAAGAGTTGATGACTTGTTCAACTTAGGATTCCCAACCGAGATGATTTACTCCGATTGGAAGAGTTGATGACTTGTTGAACTTAGTATTCTCAACCGAGATAGATCATTCTGGATTGAAAGAGTTGGTGATTTGTTCAACTTTGTTGTTCCAATCGAGATGGTTATTCCGGTTGAAGAAGTTGATGTTTTGTTCAGCTTAGGTATTCTCAACCGAGATGGTTTATTCCGGTTGAGAGACTTGGTGATTTGTTCAACTTTGTTGATCTAACCGAGATGGTTATTTCGGTTGAAGAAGTTCAATTCTGCTATTTATACCGAGATGTTTGGCTGAAAATAGAGTTGGAGAAAACCGTGCAAACACTTGATGAAATTAATGCTTTTCATTGCTAAAAAGTTAATACAAAAGGTGGGGAACTTAGCCCGGTTACATTTGCAGACAGAAAAACAAAAAAAAAAAGAAAACTAAGCCAAGGGGGAGAGGTCTGGGAATTCCTCATCAGCTTCCAGGTTTACCGTTACTGTTTGGTCCTGGACACCGGTTCTAGTCTCGCCGGGTACCTGCTTGGTTTGGTCATCTCCCTCAGCGGTTGCCTCGGCTTCTTCTAGTCCTTCCTCGGCCTCAGCCTGCAGCGCGCTGAAGACGTCATTGGTGTATGGAATGAGGTAGGTCGGTAAGAAGACAGCCGGTGGAGAGGCAAACACGTCAGTGTCTGGACCTTGACCGAGCTGTTGACAGGCAGCCTTCCATCCAGCTTTGAAATATATGTCCTGGGTGGCGAAGACTTGTTTTTTGTAGTTATCTTCTACCTCTTTGAAGCCGGCATTATTGGCGTCTTCACAATCCTTATCCCTGGACTCCTTGAGCGCGTTTAGCTCGGCCTGGAGCTCGTTCCTCTTTTTCTCGGCTTCGTCGAGTTGGTCGAGCAACTGGTTATTGTCGGTGTTGGTGAGTTCAAGCGAGGACTTTGCTCAGCCAAGCTCGGTTTGGAGGCTTTGGACTTGGCTGTCAGTGTCGGCTGCCTTTTGCCAAAGTCGGTGGATGCGCTCCATGACTAAGTGTTGTTTTTGGATGGCCTGCAAAAAGGAAACCTGATCAGAGAAGAAACCGTGCAAACACTAGTGAAAATTGGAGTAGAAAGCTGATACTTTTACCCTGGTCATAAACTTCACGGCTGATTTCACCAGCCGGGTGTCAGGAACGTGGTTGCTGCCAACCACGTCGCTCGGCAGGAGAAGGGCTTTGGAGAGATCAAAGGCAAGAAAATGTTCTTTGTCTTCCTTGACGGAGGCCATTGCCGGGATCTCCTTTCCCCGGTGCTTGAGCTGTGGTCTCCATGCCGGCGTTGGGTCAGCTGTGACGGTAGGTTGCTCGGTGGATAGTTCGGTAATCAGCTCAGCAGACGGGTCTGCGCGAGCTCTTTTGCCAGCACGGCGTGTTGCTTGGCTTGACTGCCCGGCAGCTTCAGAAGCTGGGCGACCACGGCGCCCCTTGACTGACCGGCGGCTGGAGAGCGGATGACGACGCTCGGCACCTCGGCAGACGTTGTGGTGAGCAGGTTTTTGATTCGGCTTCCTTTGGCCATCTCTTGCTCTTCTGTCAACCGGATTAGTGGAACGTCTGGCAAAAATGGATCTGGAGGAGGTGATAGAGCATGGAGAAAGTCTGTAACTTTACTCCGGTGGGGAGCAGAGTCTCTGTAGGTTGGAGTGTAACTGAGCAACTCGTTGCAATCTCGGTCACGGTAGCGAAGCGCGGTCCTGATGGCTTTGACGTTGGGGTATTGGTAGTTTGCTTGCAAGGCCTGGATTGCTGCAAAATAAATAAGAAAAATGGTTAAGTACAGAACTATGAAGAAAGTAAGCTAACCGAGTAAGTTTGAACAGCTTACATGTGGAACCAAAGTTCTTGCTTATGAACCAGCCCGGTACCTCGGCTGTTTCATAGTTGCCAGACACCTAGAAGAAATCGTCATCATGCAAGTCCTTGTCTGGTGTGCTGGTCACAATTTTTTCTTTACCCGGCCTAATCTTAAGGTAATAGGCAAGGCCATCGCCGGTGTGCCCCAGGGTATACTGCCGCAGTATCTCGGCTAAACCTAGGTTTATGCCTAACCGGTTGTTTAATTCATGCACACTGTTTACTATCCGGTAGGTGTTGGTGGACACTTGAGTGGGTGCAAGCCCGGTGCGGCGCATAAATTCGGTGATTAGTGGATTGAGCGGGAAATGGAGGCCTCCTTCAATGATGGACAGCACGGTGAAGGGGCATTGTTCTATTCTGCCCCAAGGCGTAGTCTCTTCTTCTGCGAGCTCAAGGTGGACGTCGGCCGGGATGCCGTACTCCTCCCTGAACGCAGCTAGCGCAGTTGGAGTATCCACCAGGAAGTGGAATTTTCCCATGCGGCCGACTAATCTAGCTCGGCCGAGGTGGTTTGGCACAGACTAGGAATGGGTGGCAGTTCTGTCCTTATGAGCCTCAGAATTGGTCTTTGGTCCCCTTGGACTCTGCAGGAAAAAGGATGGCAAGCATAAGAGGAAGCGCGGTCGCGCAAAACGAGCTTGACTTTAGCTCGGTCATGGATTGTGCCAAACCACCACAGTCGTAAAGTCTAACTAGGAGCTCGGTCGCCCAAGCGGACCAGTTGTTAGCCCGATCGAGCGGCCAAGTCCTATGGCCATTCCGGTTTTTGCTAAGATTACAGCAAATAGTTTATTTGCTCGGTTAAACTTATTTCTTGGATCAAATGAAGATCCGGAGCCCGGTCATCCCCAGATCCTCAGTGTTCTTCAGGAAAAATGAAGAACAGTTTAAAGAAAAACGAAGAAACTAAGGGGCATTGAAGGTTGTGGGTGGGGAAGGCCCTAAAACCTACGGATTTAGTACCAGAAAGGAAGAAATATCAAATGAAAATGACATGGGATAAAGGACTTACCAAGATTTGGTACAAATGCAGTTCCTTCCAACGCAAACACAGAGTAGGAATGAGAATGAAAGCTTGGCGAGGGCACAGCAGCTTCGAAATGCTTGGAATGCCTGTGAGTCAGTAAGGATCAAAGGAAGAAGGAAGATGCCTGTTTATAGGGGCAGTGAGGCCGCCCAAATTCAAAATTGAGGGGACGGCTGGGTTGGCTGCTCGAGGACCAACAGAGGATTGACACGTGTCCCCATTTATGGCAGTATCAGAACTGAAGAGACAGGATGAAGAGTCGAAGGGTCAACCGGGCAACTTTTGGAGACAGGAATTTTAACTGAGGAGTTGAACCGGGCAAGTTTTGAGGACAGGAATATCAGCTAGCTCGGTCGCCATTTTGCATATAGAGAACCGAGGAAGTATTATCTCGGTCAGGATAGGTAATCCCAGTCACGCTTCAGCGGACGGAATTAAGGGGCAATTGAGAGGGAGATTAATGATATGGAATTGGGCCAGACAGATTTGGGCCGGACAGAGTTGTGCCGGACAGATTTGGGCCGAACAGGTGTTGGGCCAAGTTGTGTGGCTCGGCCTTGAAAGAAGCTGCTCGGTTAAGGCAGCGCGTGGATTGACCGAGCTGCAAGGATCTGTGGTCACGAAGCCGGTCAGGTGAAAAGTCTAGCGCCAGGAAAGGCAAGGTTGGACCGAGGTACCTGTTTGCTCGGCAGGTCGGGCGACCGCACACTACTGTGAGTTATCCCGAGCTCAGTTTTGCTGAGATGCCGCCGAGTCCGATCCTCATCTAAGCTCAGCTGTTGGAGTAGTTGGGCATGAAGCGCAGCATGGCAGACGATAGCCGAGATGATACTGCCCAGCTGCCGAGCTCCCAAGAGCATGGGCAAGCAGTTGGGTTAGGTGGTGCTCAGCAAGGTTTATGCTGACAGATGGGATAGCAGTGCCACGTGTTGAGAGATCACTAGGAGTAGATTTGGGGCGCAGAAGGTATATAAGCATGTCTGAGCCCCCCATACGGAGACAGATGAATATTTGGTGAGACATACACTAAACACTCAAGACTCTCCCTTCTCTCTATCTATCCCCTGTGTGTGTGTTCTAACTTGATCGTCCGCCGGGCAGCTCACCGCTGTTGTGCTCGCAGGTGATCAGACAGAAACGGAGCTTGGAAGAAAGGAATACGGGGTTGCCCGAATATTTGCTCCCCGTACAATAATAATGACACGGCCAACCTTAGAACCCTCTTGGGCTCTTTGTCCTCGAAAGCAGCCGATAACAACACCTTCTACAACGACACATCCAATAACATGTACGGCCTCTACCTATGCAGATGCGATGTTTCAACTGACATGTACCATTTATGTGTGGAGGCTGCAATTCAAAAAATCCAACCCCTCGCGTCCGGATCCTCTAGAGTAAAGACCCTCAAATGATCTCTTAGAGTAACTCATGCAACGGTTGAAATGCAAACCAACCAAAACGACGTCGTTTTGGTTAGATATTTGAAAAAAAAAAGATAAAAAAAAGGTGAAAATAGAAACGAAGAGAGAGAGAGGACACACAGTTACCGAAATAATTCTCCATCTCCGGCGTACTCTCCTTCCCTCCCGGCGACCCCACCCCTCCCCTCCTCTTCTCCTCTCTTCCTCTTCTCCTCAATACATGATACATGACACATGGTAGCCCACAGCTACCCAGCTTTGCCTAAAACTCTCAAAGCTTTTCTTTCTTTCCTCTTCTCTCTCTAATTTTTTCTTTCTCTGTTTCTCTCCACACATTTTGAGAGGTCACTCTATTTCTCCCTACAGTAGTGCTATTTTTTCTTACATTTTCTAAAGCAAAACCCTAAAGTAAAGAAGCAAAGGGGCTGAGGAAGAAAGAAACCATCTCTGGCCAGCTGAGCTCCTCATCTTCAATTGAAACTCAAACCCAATTTATCCAACTCAAGCACAATTACTCAAACCCAGTTTATGCAACTCAAACTCAATTCCTCCTCTTCGATCTTCAATTTATCGAACCCCATCCAACCATAACTCCCAAATCAAAAAAAAAAACTTATTAATATAAAAATTAAAAAATCCAAACCAAACACAACAATAATTTTCAACCTTCTCTACAAACCCACAGGAAAATAATCCCAAAGAAAAAAAAAGAGCATTTGGGAGAATATTGTTTGGTTTATTCATGAATATTTGTTGGGATTGTTTGGTCGGTGAATTCGACAATCTCGATCGATTCAGGGAAATTCAATGATGGGTTTCCAGACCCAAAAAATGAAGGAATCGATAATTGCCTCCCTGAAGTTTCCGGCAGTGAAGGCAGAAATCGATGAACAGAGAGAGAAAGAGAAGGAGAACATAAAATGAAGGAATTTTTTTTCCTCACCAAAGTAATCTCAACCTTTAATTTTATTAGTGGGGCACGTGTCAAGCCCTACCAGATCACTCTAGAGATCCTTGCGCCCCTCGTCATGCCAATTTGATAATGGGGCAATCATATGGTACGATGAGTGCATGTTACAATACTCTAACTTCTTTGGGACTGTAGAAATAGATCCACAAGTTTTGATGTATAATAAGATATTAGTTCACCCAATTATACAAACGTTGACATACTTGCTTTGATGTACGGTCTGGCATCAGAGGCTGGGACGGAGCTGATGATGTATTATGCAAATAAAGAATTACCTGCAACTAAAATTGCACCGAAGAACGTATCTGGGATGGTGCAGTGTAGAAAAGATATAAAAAAATAACTGTTTGGGGAAGCTAATTAAGGGATTATTTGGAGTGTCTTAAATAAGTGTACTTTTTGTTTTTTTTAGACTAAAAAATTGAAGAAAAAAATATGGATGTTTGGGTTAACTTTTTAACTTTTTATGAAAAAATGTGTATTAAAAAATTGTATAGATAAGTGTATAGGGGAATAAAGTAATGGTGTACGCCGTACGGTTGGAAGCACTGGGGGTGTGTAGGAGATTTATTCTCTACTTTTCGGGCATAAGTTGGTTGGTTCTGTTTGGCTCATGTGGGCCACCACGGGTCCTGTTTTACTAATCAGAACCGTTTAATGTGTAGAACTCGTTGAGTACTATATACTTGTAAAAAATCACGTTGATTGGATATCGATGACTATCTAATCGTGTTAGTTTTTTTTGTCAACTGTTAACTATAACATCATTCATTTTTTATACAAAACTCATTTGATCATGTTGTTAGCAATATCCGGTAGACGTGATTTTTACAAGTATATAGTACTAGACAAGTTCTACATATTGAATGGTTCGAATTATCAAAAATGGACCCATGGTGAGCCCGCACGGGCCCAACTTTTCCAATGTCACTTAGTGAAGGCTTATAAAATATATTTTTTTTTCCTTTCTTGGCAGTAGGTTTGACTGATGGGCCGAAAAGTTGAATTATTATTTAATATTTATATATTAATTTATATATATATATATATATTAATAAATAGTGATAACTTTTTAATTTTTTGAGTAACTTTTTAATTTTTTGACTTTTTTAATGGACCCAAACCAGCCCTAAGTATTTTTTTTTGATACAGATGAAAGCAAACAACACAGAAAGGAAAATAGGGCAACAAGGGCTAAGCCCTCATGGCACCAACTCCAATCATATCCTCAATAACAAGAGCTCTAACAACTTCGGGGGGATCTTCCAGCATGACCACATGGTCAGTCTGCACCACTCCAAGGTTAGCCAGCCGATCAGCAACTCTGTTGCCTTCCCTCAGCGTGTGTCAAAGGGAACAATTGCAGCGCTTCAGTAGGAACTTGGTATCCTCAATGAGAGCTCGGAAAGGGGAATTATGGCTCGGACCACTGTGAATTAAGTCAATAGCATGTGCCACATCAGTCTCAATAGCCACATTCAATGTGTTTTTCTGGAAAAGGATGGTCAGTCCGCGATATATAGCCCATAGCTCAGCTTCCACAGCAGAACAGTGGCCTAAATATCCGTAGTAACCCCAAACCCATGTACCAGCTTCGTCCCGTAGGAGTCCTCCATAACCAGCTTGTCCAGGGTCACCCTTGGAGCAACCATCAGTGTTGAGCTTTAGAGTATGCTGAGACTTGTTGCCTAGCGATGAGCGGGTGGCGTATATTGGCACCCAGTTGTAATGTGAGGTATGAGGAGTATTTTTTCCTTACACCATCCGTGCCTCCACCTGCGCCTACTACTACAAGCAAAGGTGAGTCAAAAGAAATGCTAAACCAAAATAAAGTGGTAAATTATCAATAAGTTATATTTTTTAAACTTATTACCAATTAAGTCTTACTGATAAATTTATCAGGTTCTCTTGTTTTTATGAACAAATTTATAATAATAAATTTATCAATCAGTAGATAAATAAGTCTAATTAATATGCCTGATTGATAAGTATCCCAAAATAAAATGTATATTTTATAGTATCTTCTGGTTAGATAATAGCCGTAGAGATGCAAATTTTGGATGAAATTTGCGCAAGTAAAAAACTTTGACTAGTTAGGGTTTTGTAATTATTATTTGATTATGTTCCCATTTTACTCTCTTATCCAGGTTAAGAATTTCTTGATATTATTTAGTTATAAGGTCAAGGGAAATTTACCTTACTTTTCTAAAATAATTACAAATTCATGAAAAAGCTTATGACTTTAATCGTTAAAGTATGTAAAGTTTATTATGAATCTATAATTATTTTTAAAAAATATCACTGATTCGTTATTTCTTCTAAGATCAATGTGTTAGCCCATTTAGTAACATTAATCTGTATCCTTAATTGGCAAGAAAGGTAGTACTAATTATCACTGTACCAGTTGGTACATTCATGATTGTTGCCCTTGGTTTCTACTTTTACCGATTATTTGGCAGAAGAAGCAAAGCACGAGAAGGTTAGCCCTTAATCATCATATCTTTTTTAGAGGCTAATTATATCAATTGGTGTCCAAAGTATTTAGTTCATAATCAATTGGTGTCCACTCGCTAAGAAACATACCTTCAGAATAAATATCATACAAAATTAATTGAAAACTTTAAACTTGAGAAATTACCGTTTGAGAGTCTACCATAACGAAATCTAGAAATTTACAGACAACAAATATCTTTGTGCCGGCATCCTCTGTCTTGTATTTTTTCTCTAAAGAATCCTACAATTCTTTTGCTATTTTCAGAGGACTGTAAACATTATACAGCATGTTGTCAAGGCCATTGAGGATGTAATTTCTGCACAGAAAATCAGAATGTTTCCAGGCATCTACAGCGGCAACAACTTGCCGATCACATCATCCTCTCTAAGTACTGGAACCTTTTCACGAAGAAACTGGGCCAAATTTAGAGTTGTAAGATAGAATAACATTTTCTGCTGCCATCTCTTAAACTCAATGCCATTAAATTTTTCTGGTTTTTCTACATAATTTATCGAAACTTGAACACGGTTCTGGATAGGGACCAGAGTCGTTGTAGCAAATAGATTTGGAGTACTACTTTCAGCAGTCATAATATTTGATTACAAAAAGTCATCCAAAAAAAAAAAAAAAAAACCAAAACCAAAACCAAATTAATGTTCTAGTTATTAAAACTAGAAAATAAATTATAACACAAAATAATTTTACTTTTCTTGTTACTAAAACTAGAAAAATAAAATATCACAATAATTTTCTGTAACACAAATTAATTTTTTGCAATCATTAATGACACCAGTATATTACTATTAGTTGTCAAAGAAAATAAACAGTATATTACTACTATTTTTCAAACAGTATATCACTACTATTTGTATTTTCCAATCAGAATATCACTTTGTGAAAGTACAGAAAAATAAATACAATGAAGACACCAAAAAAAATGTTATGTCTTAAGAACAAACAGAATACAAAAGAAATATAGGAAATGAGAAAGTTCGTTTGATTACAAAAATCAAACCAGAAATAAAATAAAATAAATAAAACAGATTTTTATTTTGTTACAAAAACAAAATCTGAAACAAAAAATAATAATAAAACAGAAAAGTAAATTAATTACTCACCAAATTAATTTGTTGAACAAAATTTTCTGATGAAGTCCAGTGTTTAACACTGTATCCTTAAAACAGATTCGTCCTCTCCACGGTGCTTTCAAATTGTGGACATCTATCTTCTAGGATAAAATGATCAACAGTGAATAGTAGCAGCACTACACATTATTCACACAACGAACACACTTTGTGTATATACTCTTTCTCACAGGAAATTAATTACGCAAACTCTTTCTCACAGAAAATTAATGTAATTAATGTAGCAAAATGCAGAGATGACTTTTTGAAAATTCCTATATAAAGGCAGCAGAGAAGAACGAAAATTGAAGTAAAAATCCAAATGAGAGGACTGCCTTTATATAGGAATTTTCGTGGCTGTATGGTTTGAATTAAATAGGTGCAAAACCTTATAAACCCACTCAAAGTATGCCTATCAAATCAATGTGGGACAAGCCTTAAACCACACTTTTAAAAAATTTCCACCAAAACTCCATTTCCATGGAGCTCACTTTGGCTTCAATTTCTCATTCACTCGATAATGGTTTTGAGTAACTAAATATACTACGTGAATCACAACGCGTATAAAACGCGTTACCACTTTGACCAGCCAACTTTGGCACATGGGTCCCACCTAAACAATGTGGTATAGATATTTTTTAAATTATAAGTCACAAAAATACATGTTTTTATGAAAAAAATGACACAATAGCTGCCCATCATTCTAAAAATGAAAATAAAAAAAAAATAAAAATTTATTTTTACAAAATTACTTAACTAAAATCAAGGTGCTTGAATCATAATATATAGAATGGGTAAATTACACTGATATCCCCTAAGATTTCTATTTAATACAGATTCCTCCCTCACATTTGAAAAATTGCACTTACCTCCTGTCAGATTAAAATGACATATTTGCTCCTTAGCTTTTATGCATATAAAATATTCTGTCCGTATCAAAATAATAGTCTCTTTTGGGGAATCAAACTTCTTTTGGTAGTACAATTATTGCTCTTTTAAAAAAAATTAGGCTTCGTTTAGTAAGCCTCTCAAATTATAATTCCACCTATTGATTTGAGTGTGTTGTTTGTTTTGAACTTTCAAATCATAATTTTACACCCATTTCTCAAAACTTAATTCAAAACATAATCATTACTTTTCAAAACTTATAAACAAACACGCAATTCAAAACTCTTTTCAAAACTCAATTCAAATCAATATTTTAATTTTTTAAATGTTTTAATTTTGTTAAGATTTTAAATATTTTAATATTTTACGATCTTTTTAATTTTTAAAATTTTTGATTATTTTTAAATATTTTAATTTCAAAATATTACGATTTTAATTTTTAAAATTTTAAAATATTTTTAAAAAATAAATTCAAACTCTATTTTATAAAAATATTTTAAAATATTTTAATTTTTTTGTTATGTATTTGGTTACGATTTGAGTATAGAGTTGTGAAAATGGTATGGAGTTTCGAGTTATGTGTTTGGTTATGAGTTTTAAAAATAATTTCTTAATTGAGTTTTGTTTTATGTGTTTGGTTATGATTTGAGTGTAGAGTTGTTTTTAAATTTAAAATATTAACATTTTAAATTATTTAAATTTTTTGAATATTTAAATTATTTAAATTTTTATGATTTAAATTTTTTTGAATATTTATTTTAATTTTTTACTTATTAAATTTTTTAGATTATCTAAATTATTTAAATATTTATGATTTAAATTTTTTGAATATTTATTTTGAAAAAAAATTATTTCCTTTGTAGTATTTTCAATTAAAAACTTGATTCATGTTATTTTCTGTTAATAATAAATTTTTTTAATTGAATTTTAAAAAGAATTTGGTTATGAGTGTTGATCAGAATTTTCAATAGTATGAAAGTAGTGTGTTTTGTTATGAGTTATAACAATTTGAATTAAGTTTTGAAAACTTTTTCCAAAACTCATAACCAAACAAATTTTTTTACTTCACATGTCACATCAAACTTTCAAAACTCAATTTCACATTCAATTCAACACTTTATTCAAAAATCATAACCAAACAAATTTTCTACACTCAAATCATAATTCTACAACTCAAAAACTCAAAATACAACTTATACTCTCAAATTATATTTACAAAACTCTACCAAACGCAACCTTAATTTTCCAAAATTACTCTTTGATAGTGACATGGATAGGCCCATAAGGCTTACAGCCCACAGCAAACAACCTCAAACCCATCACTTGGGACCCATAGCATAACCCGGCTGGCAAAGCCCAGGACAGCTGGAGGCCATCTGGGCATGGAGGGCCAATGACATTCGGGCACATGGCAGGTGAAACACAGGCCACATCAGCAGACAAAGATCTGCAGAGTTATTGCCACAACTGTAGACACCCCATTTTTGACCGACCTTAAGACTCAGACGTCACCAGTTGAGCACTCGGTGATATTGCATAATGTGCTCGTTCAGAAGTTTCAGAGTTGCGGCCGTGAGCCCTACCTCCGGACTTCCGAACCCTCTTTTGTGCTTTGCCTCGGTTTGCGAACCACGTTCGGTTTTCTTTGTTTCTTTTCCCGAGGGAAGGGAGAGGTCCCGTAGACCATCTCCCAGTGGCCGTAGGCTACATTTGGTGGCCGTAGGCCATTTTGCCCATTTCGGAGTCCGGTTTCCGGTTTTTCGGAATCGCAGGCCGTGTGCCTCGGTTCGGGACCGCCTAACCATCTCCGTTTGCTCTGATTTTTGGCATGCATCTTATTTTCTCCCTTTTGAGGGACACTGGGGTCTGAGAAACCCACTTCATGGCCGAACACCACTTTCGGTGCTTAACAGCCCATTTTCGGGGCCCTGAACTGCGTGTTTTGGCCCCCGAGGGTGCTTGAATCATAATATATAGAATGGGTAAATTACACTGATATCCCCTAAGATTTCTATTTAATACAGATTCCTCCCTCACATTTGAAAAATTGCACTTACCTCCTGTCAGATTAAAATGACATATTTGCTCCTTAGCTTTTATGCATATAAAATATTCTGTCCGTATCAAAATAATAGTCTCTTTTGGGGAATCAAACTTCTTTTGGTAGTACAATTATTGCTCTTTTAAAAAAAATTAGGCTTCGTTTAGTAAGCCTCTCAAATTATAATTCCACCTATTGATTTGAGTGTGTTGTTTGTTTTGAACTTTCAAATCATAATTTTACACCCATTTCTCAAAACTTAATTCAAAACATAATCATTACTTTTCAAAACTTATAAACAAACACGCAATTCAAAACTCTTTTCAAAACTCAATTCAAATCAATATTTTAATTTTTTAAATGTTTTAATTTTGTTAAGATTTTAAATATTTTAATATTTTACGATCTTTTTAATTTTTAAAATTTTTGATTATTTTTAAATATTTCTCGGCCGGCCAGTTATTTTGGTTGCAGGTGGCCGGCCGGCCACACCCCCTAGCCGGCCGGCTAGGGGGTGTGGCCGGCCGGCCACCTGCAGCAAAGATACTTGGCCGGCCGTGATCCTCTCACTGTTCACTTTACAGTTGTAGGGCTTTATCCCCCAGAAAATATCTTTATCCGGGGGATATTTTGTGGGGGAAAGTTGGCCTCCTTTTCCCCCACCTTTACACCCCCTTTTTGGCCCTTATAACCAGCTGATGGCATCACAATTTGGGGTTAGAAAAAATTGTCTTCAAGCTTCCATACACAAATCCCTCTCTATCCCTCTCATTTCCTTGAAAACTTCCAAGTCCCTAATCACCATTTCTTCTACACCACCAAGCTCTACCACCACCACTCCATTCCAGCAGCAAGGGAAGGAATTCCAGCAGCTAAGAGGCAACAAATTTGGCCCAAGAAGCAACAAAAGCTTTGGTCTTCAAGGGTGAGTTGCATTTCACTCTTTTGGGCCCTTTTCTTGTATCTTTTGTAAGCCCTATATGCTTTTTGCTTTGAGCTCCGGCCATAACTGAAAATAGCCTTATTTTAAGCTCATTTTCATGTCTCATTAAGGGCTCAACCCTGTTTGAGCCCTCCATGATGCACTTGCTTCATTGATCCTCTTATATGTCATAATCTTGCATGCTATTTTTGACCCATGAGTAATCTGTTTTTAAGCATGATGTAATCTGTGAATGTGCTTCTTTTGGGCCCTTCTTCAACATTGTTGAAGGGCCCCTCACCATTTGATGCCTCCATGTGCCACTTGTAGTTATACCCCTTATTTGGCCCCATTTTTGCTTAAATTGGCAGCCCCCTTTGCTTCTGTTTTTGGCTTTTCCACAGAACTGAAAGTGGCCTTATTTTGGCCTATACTTCATGTTTCATTAACATTTTTTTTCTTTTTGGTGATTATTTTGTATACTTCATGTTATAGCACCTTTTGAGCCTCAATCTTGTGCCGTTTTTTTAGCATGTTTGTATACTGTTTTTGGGGCTGCCATAAACTGTAAATAGTCCTATTTTGGGTCCCTCTTCAACATTGTTGAAGGACCCTAACCTGTTTGGGGCCAGAAGCTATGAGCTTCTTCTTAATCTCATGTTTAGGGCCATTTCTTGCATGCTAGTTTTGCCCTATCTTGATTGGAGGACAAGGGAAACAAAAAAAAAAAAAGAAAAAGAAAATTCAACCAATGAGAGAGAGAGGGGGTCAAAGGGGGTGAGAAAAAAAGGGGCCTTAGACATTTTTGATATTTTTGCGAGTGTGCATTGGGCTAGAAATCCTTTCAATTAATTAATTGCCACAATTTAATAGGCCATTTCGGGTGCCTAAATTCGCATTTCGGGACTATTTCATGCATTTGGTGTCATTTCGCCTCATTTTGGGACTGTTTTCCCCCATATTTTGGTGCTGAAATTCCATTAGAATGATTACTTTCCATTTCTATATCATAGTTCGCATTTTTGCATCGCCTAGGTTTGCGTGCCCGTGTGCACACATTTCGAGGCACTCTATTTTTATCCGCCGGCATCCTATGTGAGTGTGGTTGAGGCTCACTCATGTTGGTATAAGCCCATATCATGTTTTTATGTCATTGCATCGCATTCTGCCATCGCCTCGGTTTGCGTGCCCGTGTGCACGTATTTCGAGGCACTCTATTTTTATCTGTCGGCATCCTATGTGAGTGTGGCTGAGGCTCACTCATGTTGGTATAAGCCCATATCATGTTTCCATGTCATTTGCATTGCGTATGCCATCGCCTCGGTTTGCGTGCCCGTGTGCACGCATTTTAAGGCACTTCGTTTTCATTTACCGGCATCCTATGTGAGTGTGGCTGAGGCTCACTCATGTTGGTATAAGCCCATATCATGTTTTCATGTCATTTGCATTGCGTATGCCATCGCCTCGGTTTGCGTGCCCGTGTGCACACATTTCGAGGCACTTCCTTTTTATCCGCCGGCATCCTATGTGAGTGTGGCTGAGGCTCACTCATGTTGGTATAAGCCCATATCATGTTTCCATGTCATTTGCATTGCGTATGCCATCGCCTCGGTTTGCGTGCCCGTGTGCACGCATTTCGAGGCACTTCCTTTTTATCCGCCGGCATCCTATGTGAGTGTGGCTGAGGCTCACTCATGTTGGTATAAGCCCATATCATGTTTTCATGTCATTGCATAAGAGCTTAGCTATATCTATGTTTGTTTTTAGGGTTTTTTATAGTTCTGGAAAACATCATATTTCGGACCCCTCTTCAACTTTGTTGAAGGGCCCTAACTTGTTTGGGGTCCGCAGCTGTGGGTTGCTTCATAATCTCATGTTTAGGGCCATTTTTGCATGCCATTGTTGCCCTATCTTCGCTTGCTGTTTGGCCATGATTTGTACTGATAAAGTGCTTATTTTGGGGCTGCCTTTCTTCTTTCTAATTCATTTCATGTCCATATTGTGCATGTTTGGTATAGCTATAGGCCATTTCGGGTGCCAAAGTCCATGTTTCGGGACTATTCCTTGCATCGGGTGTGTTTTCGCCTTATTTCGGGGCTGTTTTCCCCACATTTCAGTGCTGAAATTCCATTATCATGTTTTCATATCATTTCCAAGCCATTGCATTGCATATACCATTGCCTCGGTTTGCGTGCCCGTGTGAACGCATTTCGAGGCACTTCATTTTCATCCATCGGCCTCTTATGTGAGTGTGGCTGAGGCTCTCTCATGTTAATATAAGTCCATGTTGCATTCTACATGCCATTTCCATTGCATCGCATTCTGTCATCGCCTCGGTTTGCGTGCCTGTGTGCACGCATTTTGAGGCACTCCATTTTCATCCATCGGCCTCTTATGTGAGTGCGGCTGAGGCTCTCTAATGTTAGTATAAGTCCATGTTGCATTCTATATGCCTTTTTCCATGCCATTGCATCGCATTTCATTTTCCATGTCATTTGCATTGCGTATTCATCGCCTCGGTTTGCGTGCCCGTGTGCACGCATTCCGAGGCACTCCTTTTTTACCCGCCGGCATCTTATGTGAGTGTGGCTGAGGCCCTCTCATGTTAGTATAAGTCCATGTTGCATTTTCCATGTCATTCACATCGCTTTTGCGTCGCCTCGGTTTGCGTGCCCGTGTGCACGCATTTCGAGGCACTTCATTTTCTGCCATTGGCATCTTATGTGGGTGTGGCTGAGGCCCTCTCATGTTAGTATAAGCCCATTTGTCATTTTCCATGTCATTTGCATTGCGTATTCACTGCCTCGGTTTGCGTGCCCGTGTGCACGCATTTCGAGGCACTCCTTTTTTACCCGCAGGCATCCTATGTGAGTGTGGCTGAGGCCCTCTCATGTTGGTATAAGCCCATTTGTCATTTCCATGTCATTTCATCACATACCATCGCCTCGGTTTGCGTGCCCGCGTGCACGCATTTCGAGACACATATCATCGCCTCGGTTTGCGTGCCCGCGTGCACGCAATTCGAGACACATATCATCGCCTCGGTTTGCGTGCTCGCTTGCACGCATTTCGAGATACATATCATTTTCTCGGTTTGCGTGCCCGTGTGCACGCACTCCGAGGCATTTCATTTTCATAGCATTCTGTCATTTTCTCGGTTTGCGTGCCCGTGTGCACGCATTTCGAGGCATCTCATTTTCATAGCATTGTTCAAAATTAAGAAAATCAAAAAAATGAGTATGAGATATTGATTATAGGATTTCTCACTAAAAATCTTCTTTTGCTAATATAAATGGGAGCATAAGGTTCACTTTACGTAAATGAAATAATTCACTTTTTTTCTTTCTTTTTCCGATGTGGGATTGTGAAATAAAAATTAAATGGAAGCTAGCCAATGAAAATTTTCTTAATTGTTTAAAATTAAGAAAATTCAATAATTTTAGAATAAGGGTTTGAATATTTTAGAAGGTTTCTCCCTAAAAACTCCATTTTTCTTATATATTATATAGATAGATAGTGAAAAAAACTTTACTTTTTCCTCTTCTCCCCCGATGTGGAATTATAAAATAAATCATAAACTAATTAGAGTTTTTTTTTATGGTTAAATAGAAGTTAACTAATGGAAATTTTTTTAATTGTTTAAAATTAATTAAATCAATATGAGAAATCGCGATTAAACCGGCAAATCGGTCAAATTCAAAATGGTTCAGCCTAATCGGTTAAGTTAAATGACCAACCAATTTATACAAAAATTAATTAATTAAAACATTTAAATGTTATTGTAATTTTAAAATTTAAACTGTTTTGAATTGAAATATACACAGTACTACATTATTAAGATTCACTTTATATGGTGGAGCAAGTCACTTTTTTTTTTCTTTTTTCTTTTTCCTATATGGGATTATAAAAATAAAAGTTTACAATTCTTTGGACGGAAATTTATTTCTAATCAAGCGATCTCAGTCTTTCAATTTTTAATCAGATCAATCTTTAGTTTATTTCGAATTAAACAAATCTAATCAATATAATTTGATAAAATCACTAAATTCGAAGCTAAAACAACAAATCAATCAAATAAAAAATGATTTAGTCTAATCGGTTAGGTCATAATTAATTAATTAAAACTTTTAAAATTTAAACTATATTGAATTGAAACATGCACAATACTACAATATTAAATGGGATGAGAGTATGGGGGTCATTTTATATGAGTAAAATAACTCATTTTTTCCCCTTCTTTTGATGTGGGATTATCAAATAAAATCTAGTCAATAGAGATTTTCTTAATTGTTTAAAATTAAGAAAATCGAGAAAATCAGTATGAGATATTCAAACTCTTACAAGGTTCCTCATTAAATAAGATGGAAGTATAAAATTCCCTTTATATGAGTAAAACAGCTCATTTTTTTCTTCTTTTTCCGATGTGGGATTATCAAATAAAAGCTAATCAATAGAGATTTTCCTAATTATTTAAAATTAAGAAAATTAGTATGAGATATTGAAACTGTCATAAGGCTCTCCTTATATAATATACTAGCATATCACATGTGCTGTGCACGAGATAAAATAATATATTATTTAATAACTATATGATAATTATATTTAATTTTTTATATTATGTAAAATAAAAGTTAAATGGAAGATAGTCAATCGAGATTTTCTTAATTGTTTAAAATTAAGAAAGTAAAAAAAAAATTAATATGAGATATTGATCATAAGGATTTTCACTAAAAATCTCATTTTACTTATATAAATGGAAGTATAAGATTCGCTTTACATAAGTGAAACAATTTATTTTTTCCTTCTTTTTTTGATATGAGATTATAAAATAAAAGTTAAATGAAAGCTAACCAAAGGGAATTTTCTTAGTTGTTTAAAAGTTTACAACTGTTTGGGCGAGAAGTTTATTTTGAATGAAGCAATCTGAGCCATTTAATTTTTAATTTGGTCAATCTTTAATTTATTTTGAATCAAACATATTTAAACAATATATTTTGATAAAATCGCTAAAATCGCAGTTAAATCGCCGAATCAATCAAATCGAAAACAGTTCACCCTATTGGCTAGGTCAAAGAACCAACCAATTTATACAAAAATTAATTAATTAAAAATTTTAAATTTTATTTTAATTTTAAAATTTAAACTGTCTTGAGCTGAAACATATACAATATTACAATATTAAATGGGAGTATAAGATTTATATCGTGAAATAACTCATTTTTTCCTTCTTTTCCTAATGTGGGATTGTAAAATAAAAGTTAACAGTTGTTTGGACGGGAATTTTATTTCTAATCAAGCAATCTCAGTCGTTTAATTTTTAATAAGGTCAATATCAGTTTATTTCAAATCAAACAAATCTAAGCAATATATTTTGATAAAACAACTAAAATCGTGGTTAAACCAGTAAATCAGTCAAACTGAAAATGATTCAGCCTAATCGGCTAAGTCAAAAGGCCAATCAATTTACAACAAAATTAATCAATTAAAACCTTCAAATTTTATTTTAAAATTTAAACCATCTTGAACTGAAACATACACAATACTATAATATTAAATAAGAGTATAAGATTCAATTTATATAAGTGAAACAACTCACTTTTTATTTTTGTCACGATGTGGGATTGTAATTATTTTAAAGTTAAATATTATGAGAGTTTCAAAATCTCATAAAAATTATTTTTTAAATCAAAACGTTTATGTGGGATTGTAAAATAAAAGTTAAATGGAAGTTAACCAATGAAGATTTTCTTAATTGTTTAAAATTAAGAAAATAAAAAAAAAATTAGTATTGGTTATAGGGTTTCTCACTAAAACTTTTATCTATACTATATATTAAGCAAAATGGAGTTTTTAACCCCAAGCCTTGTGGGAGCTCCAATCTCCCAATCTAATTTTTCTGATTTTTTGATTTAAAAAAAAAAAAAAACCTTAGCATTTATTAATTTCTCCCAACTCCCAAGTTCTACCCTCATAATAACACTTTAATGTATTAAAAACAAACATAAAAAAAATTCTTTGAAATCCAACACATATGAATTTCTTAAAAAGTCTCAATACATATGATTATTATCCCTCATAATAACACTTTAATGCATTAAGAACAAGTATAAAAAAAAATTCTTGAAAAGTCTAACACATATGATTGTTTTCAAAATATTAAACTTTAATACAATATAATAATAAAAAAAGACATTTAATTCCTTGAAAAGTCTAACACATATGATTATTATCAAAATATTAAACTTTAATATAATATAAAAAAGGAAAAAAAGAAGACATTTAAAAAAAAAAAAGACATTTAAAAATCGCAATTCACATATATGATAATTGTAAACACAATCCGTACATAGCACGGGTGATATGTTAGTACTATATATTAAGCAAAAGGGGATTTTTAAATCCCAAGGCCTATGGGAGCTTCAATATCCCAATTTGAATTTTTAAAATTTTTTATTTAAAAAAAAATCAGCATTTATTAATTTGGTCAAAATTCCCTGATCAGCATTTATTAACTTTTTTCAATCCACATGTCTTTTCACATGCCTGCATTTATTGATTTGATCAAAAACTCCTGATCAGCATTTAAAATCACCTCATATAAATAATTATAGATACAATCCGTGTATAATTATTGTAGTACCCTTTTCAACTTCTCCTATACACTATGGTTAGTGATAAGATTGTTAAATTATTTTATAAAAAGTCTTAAAAAACATAATTTATATATTAAAAAAAATCTAAAACAAATACAAATATCTAAAATTATCCTGTGCATAGCACGGGTGATAGGCTAGTTTTGCTTATATAAATGGGAGTAAAAAATTTACTTTATATAAATGAAACAAATAACTTTTTCCGATGTGAGATTATAAAATAAAAATTAAATGGATATGCACATTGGATTGCAGATTGAAACTATGTTTACAAAATCATCTTCACATTGCACTTGAGTGATGTGCTAGGAGTATTGTACATGTATTCTTAAACATACGTACTAAAAAAAAAAAAGTATTGATTATAGGGTTTCTCACTAAAAATCTTTTTTTGCTCATTTATGGGAGCATAAAATTCACTTTATATGAGTGAAACAATTCCTTCTTTTTCCGATGTGGGATTACAAAATAAAAGTTAAATGAAAGCTAACCAATGGAAATTTTCTTAATTGTTTAAAATTAAGAAATTTTAATAATTTATATAAATTGGAGCATAAGATTCATTTTATGTAAAATGAAACAATTCACTTCTTCTTTCTTTTTTTTTTTTTTGTCGATTTGGGATTATAAAATAAAAGGTAAATGGAAGCTACCTAATAGGAATTTTCTTAATTATTTAAAATTAAGAAAATTCAATAATTTTAGAATGAGGGTTTAGACCTTCTAAAAGGCTTCTCCCTTAAAACTCCCTTTATAAGATTCATTTTATATAAGTGAAACAACTCATTTTTTCGTTTTTTTCCCGATGTGAGATTGTAACACTTTATATAAGTGAAACAACTCACTTTTTTTTTTTTTGAGATGTGGGATTGTAATTATTTTAAAGTTAAATATTATAAGAGTTTCAAAATCTCATACAAAATTATTTTTAAAATTAAAATTATGTGAGATTGTAAAATAAAAGTTAAATGAAAGTTAACCAATGAGGATTTTCTTAATTGTTTAAAATTAAGAAAATAAAAAAAAATAAGTATGATATATTGATCATAGGGTTTCTCACTAAAAATCTATTTTTGCTTATATAAACGGGGGTATAAGATTAACTTTATGTAAGTGAAACAATTCATTTTTTTCTTTCTTTTTCCGATGTGTGATTGTAAAATAAAAGGTAAATGAAAGTTAGTCAACAAGAATTAGAGAGGCATAATTTAGGTTGGTGAATTTATCATATAAACTCATATGCATATTAAAAAAAAAAAAATTCAAATTCATTCTAAAGTTACGTTCATGTGATTTCAATGTGTTTATCTTTAATAAAAATATATGATCTATTTATAAAATTATATATATTATTTATTTTTAAAAATTAAATATAATAAAATTACGTGATTATAAATAATAGTCTCACTCAAAGTAAATTGAATTTTAATTTGTTCAGAATGTTACTAATAAAAAATAAAAGTAAATCAAAGTCAATCAACTGACCTCTTCTCCTCTTCGACATGTGTCTTGTTACATTGTCATCCATGTGGTCATAATCGTTGAATTAACTTGCATCATTGTATTTAGAGCAAAATATTGTTTTAAAAATATAATTAATTGTAGCCATGCAAGCAAGATGGACCCAATTGGGACAGGTGGGTGACGGCCTCCAAATTTCGAAACCTTTTTGTTATAATAATAATAACATTAATTATTAAAAAAAGAATTGAAATTATATAAATTGGCCTTTTTTCCCAAATTAAACAATTCGTTTTTTCCTTATTTTCTCGACGTGGGATTATTAAATAAAAGTGTGGGGACATATTTTGTGAATGACAGCACATGGCCAAGGTGACGCCGAAATGTCAGCCGAGGTGCCACGTGGCCTGGTCCTGATGCCAAGGTGATCTCAGCTAGGCCGAGGTTATTTGCGGAGATACCAGAATCTGAGATGAGCAGATAAGGGACAAGAGTCCTAGAATAAGGGATGATCTCAGTTTGGATAAAGATAAAGCTCATAGGGGGTTTATCCCTATCTAGCTGAGAGTTCAGGATGAGCATTGAGCCTGAGTCCACTAAAGTGAGACTTCTACAGGGATCAGGTCAATGCTGGCTATAAAAGCAAGACACCCTCGTGGGTTTGAGGTAAGTGTGATAGGCTGGGAACAATAAGTTCTTTCTTGTGAGTTAAGCACAATTTTCTATCTTTGAGAGATATTTGATTATTGACTTGAGCGTCGAAGTGCCCCCGGGTAGACGAACCACTGCTAGATTCCTATATTTCTGTGACAGGTTGTTCAGGCTCAATCTATTTTGCCAATGCTCTCTAGCTGAGTTCCCCCTTTTGGTTGTGTGGTAAAAAATCAACACCCACAACTTGGCGCCGTAACGTAAGAATAATAGATGGCAAACAATGGGCAGAAAGAATAGATTGTGGACGACGTCTCATATAGGAGTGGTAAGAATCCCGATCCTAACATCGAGGAAGACAATTGTGACGAAGGAACACAGGATCCGAATCTTGTGCAGAAGGACATCGGCAATATAGATAACGCCCCGAAGAAAGCATGCCGATACGAGTATTACAACGAGAGCGGTGTCCAGGTATGGAAAGATAGATGCTTAAGGAGAGACGACGAGATGAAGGGAATGGCCAACAAGTTGGCAGACTTACAATCGGTTGTCAACTTTATGATGTAGAACAACGTCATGCAACCACCGTTCCAGTTGAAGGACACACCGATTCTAGCGGCCAAGAATGACGCCCAGAAAGGGGGGCAGAAAGCAATTACAACAGTCCCTCAGTATGACAAGGTGAGGGAACACTCACATAAGCCTTCATAGGATGCTGGGCAAGCAAAGTCAATGAGAGGAGAGTCTCAGAGGACGCCTCGTACCAAGGGAATTTATTTCATGGAACATCGGCATGTTCAAGGGAAAGAACTTTGTTTTGACACGATGAATGAAAAGAAGTCTAAGAGGACACATAATGACACTGGGAGCAGCGCACCAAAAATGCTGAAATCCATTGACAGCCGAGCTCCTGGTCAGACTAAAGAGGATTGAGGGACTACCTCCGGAGGAAGCGGTAGAATGTCGAGGTTACATCTCCCGTGAAGCTGAGAATGCCTTTCTCAGTGGAGTCAGATAGGTTTGAAGCCCCAAAAAGGTTCTATATACTGAGGTTCCAGATTTATGATGGTAAATCCAATCCGAACTTTCACGTCAGCTTATGTTTGAATTCAATGGCCTTGTATACTAGGAATGAACCGTTGCTATGCAAGGTATTCCCCTCATCCTTTGGGGAAATCGCTTCGGATTGGTTTCACAAGTTGTTGAAAAGAATCGTGAAGAGTTGGGAAGGCCTAGTCGAGATGTTTGTGGCCAGGTTTGTTACAAACAAATTGCAGCCACAGACTTCTTAACGGCTCTGAAAATTGGCGAGGGTGAAAGCCTCAGAGCTTATGCCAAAAGGTATTATGAGGTGTTCCACCGAATACCGGGATACAACCAGGAGCTGGCGGTCGTGTATTTTAAGAACGGCCTGGAGGATGATTGCATGCTTCGGAAGTCACTTGCAAAGACTCTACCAAAAAGTATGAAGGAGCTCATGGCAAGGATCGTGAAATATGCCAGAGCAGAAGAGGATACACCGAAAACGAAGGCGCCAAAACAGGAGAAGAAAAATGGCTGGCCGACGCAAAGCTGAGGTAATACTGGATTTAACAGGCAAAAAACAGGGTTGAGGGCTTCACAGGCAGCCACCAATGTGTTCCGATCTCGGTTTATAAAGTTCTGGAAAGGATCAGGAACCAGCCATATTATAGAGCGCTGGAGAAGGTTCCTAGCGAATTTATGAGGAGAAGCCTTGGGAAACACTGAGCCTACTACAATGAGGATGGGCACCTGACTCAGGGGTGTAGAGCCTTGAAGACGCATTTAAAAGATTTAGTCAGGCAGGGTCATCTGAGAGACCTGGTAGATGAGGCCAAAACGAGGGAAAAACAAGCAAGATTGCCCCAGACACCGGCAGCACCACCTCCACCACCACCACAACAGCAAGCAGATAGACCTCGAGTGATCAATGTGATTCAATTGAGGGTCAATGAGAACGAGGTGAGTGAAGAGACTCAGAGGGTGAGACACTTACAGCATGTGTATCAGGTCCAGTTAAAAAGGCCTAGGACAAACAAGTGCCAAGGGCCAATGGTGTCTTTTATTGAGGCACACTTACATATGGTGTAACATCCACACAACGATACTTTGGTAGTAACCCTCAAGATTGGGGAATGCCAGGTAAGGCGCATTCTGATCGATTAAGGCAGCTCTTATGAAATCATGTATGTCTGATGTTACAAGGAGCGTGGCCTTCATCGAGATCATTTGGAGCAGTCCAACAGCCCAGTGGTCAAGTTCAATGGAACACCGACATGGCCCCTGGGAGTAATAAATGTGGAGGTGCAGGCAGGCACCAGAGAGGTAAGCACAGAGTTTACAGTAATTGACACTCCCTCCCCTTATAATGTTATCTTGGAAAGACCATGGTTACACGCAATGAGGGTTGTTCCCTTAACGCTGTACCAACTGTTGCGGTTCCCAACAGAGCATAAAATTGAAGAAGTTAGAGGGGATCAGGTGCAAGCAAAAAGTTACTCCATGGCAGCAATGAAATCCGCTTGCAACGTGCAAGAGATAGAAACAACAAAAATTGAAGACGAAGACATGGAAGTTATTGATGATGCCGGCAAAAAACCAGCCAAGAAAAGTGAAGAAGCCTTGAAGAAAATTTTGGTCCAAGAAGGGGATGAAAAACTTTTCTTCCTTCCTGGCTCAAGCTTGGCTGAGGATGGGGAAAGGGAGTTGGAAGCTTTCTCACTGGCCAACATAGAGGTATTTTCCCGGAAGCCATACAAGATGCCAGACATTGACCCCGAGGTCACATGTCATATGCTCAATGTAGACAGGTTGGCTAAACTAGTCATTCAACGAGCGAGGAGGCTAACGTTGATGCATGTTAAAACAGTTGAGGAGGAAGAGGACAAACTGCTGGAAGCCAAAGCCATTCGTGAGGTGAACTACCTTACTTGGCTGTCCAACACTGTGGTAGTGAAAAATAAGAACGGCAAGCGAGGGGTTTGTGTCGATTTCACCGGCCTGAATAAGGCTTGCCCTAAGGACAATTTTCCACTGCCCAAGATTGACCAGTTAGTAGATGCCACTTTAGGGCATGGAAAGACGAGCTTCCTGGATGCTTACAGGGGATACCACCAGATAGAAATATATCCCCCTGATAAGGAGAAGACTGCATTTATCACCCCAAAAGGGTTGTACTGCCATAGAGTGATGCATTTCGGGTTGAAAAATACAGGAGCATCCTACCAGAGGTTAGTGACCAAAATGTTTAGACATTTGATTAGAAAGACAGTAGAAGTGTACATTGATGACATGGTCGTGAAGACCAAAGAACATGGGAATCATCTAGTCGACTTGAAGGCAGTTTTTGATATCCTGAGAATATATCGGCTCCGACTCAATGTTTTGAAATGCGCAATTGGAGTCGAGTCTGGAAAGTTTCTAGGATACTTGGTCACCAGAAGCAGCATTGAAGCAAGTCCAAATCAAATCAAGGCCATCTTTGACTTGAAAAGCCTAACATCCACAAAACAAGTGCAGATATTGACTGGAAAGGCTGTAGCTTTGAACAGGTTTATCAGCCGAAGTTCTGATAAGTGTAAACCATTTTTTAGTTTGTTAAAGAAGGCCACAGAATTTTTTTGGACAAAGGAGTGCAAAGTCGCCTTGGGTGTACCACGTATGAACAAGCTTATGGTCGTTGGTACCAGCTATGTATGTGGGTCTCTGGACCAAATTGATCTGATAGCTAATGGGTGTACCACGTATGATCTTATGCAAAGTCTGAATATGAAAATGAGTGTGTATCTGAATCTATTTCTGTTTGAAGTCTGAATATGTTATGATTTAAATACTGGATCCTAATTTGTGCTGGACATCATTCAAAAAATCCCTTTACTTTGTTATTATTTACTGGGCTCTAACTCACTGTATTATTTATATATGTAGGTAATCAGGCACGCGACCAGGCTTAGAGGCATCTGCCTAGAATCTGTTTTTTTCAGCCAACCTATGTGCCTCCCGTGGAGGTTCCGGATATGTCATGTGATTATCGCTAAGTGATTTAAAGTTTAAGTTCTGTTTTCTTGTTTGGTTAAACGAGTTTTGTGTATTTTTGTAAATAGGGCTAAGTCCCCTTTTGTCTAATCGATATACATAGGATGACTTAAAGATAATGTGTATATATGTATATAAAAATTTTAAAATTTTTCTGTCTCATATAAGTTTGCACAGCTCAATGGACGTTGTATATTGTTATTTGCTTCTGCTAGCCCCTAATATTATGTTAGTCTGTCTCAGAGGCCTTCGGTAATCCCAGGATTACTAGTCGGTTACAATGCTAAACCTATAGGGGCGGGTTTGGGTTGTGACACAGGCAGAAGCATCCAATAAGACTATGTTGGATGGGATCAAAAAGTGGCTAGAAGCAGTAAAGGCAAAATGGGTGGAAGAGTTGCCTAATGTACTCTGGGGATATCGGACTACGCCAAGAAGATCAATTGGGGAGTCTCTATTTTCCATGACTTATGGCACTGAAACAGTTATCCCAGTGGAAGTCGGCATCCCTGGGATCAGAACCCATGGAGTAGAGAATGAGACTAATGAGACAATCTTCGCCTGAGATTTGGATTTGCTGGAGGAGAAAAGAGAGGGAGGAGTAATTCGGCTAGGGGCATACCAGCAATAACTTGTTAGGACTTACAACAAAAAGGTCAACCCAAAAGAGTTTAAGGTTGGGGACCTCGTCCTAAAAAAGGTCGTCAACAACAAGAAGGATTCCAGGGAGGGAAAACTTGGCCCAAACTGGGAGGGGCCTTATAGAATCATCTCGGCAAAGAGTTGCCAAGATCTTGGAACACTTGTAACTTGAAATTTTTTTATCATTAGTTTTTAGTTTTTTGAAGTTTATGTCATAATTTTATTAGCCGAAGTAATAATCACATACTAGTTTGATTTTTAAGATTTTTAAATTTGTGCAATAGGACTGACCAATCCGATGATGATGTTTCTAAATGAAACATGACGAATAACTTAGACTTATTATATGGCAAAGTTAAATTATACTTGCATATAATAGAGTTGAACTAAGTTGGCGATGTTTCTAAATGAAACATGACGAATAACGTAGACTTATTATATGACAGAGTTGAATTATACTTGCATATAATAGAGTTGAACTAAGTTGGCGATATTTCTAAATGAAACATGACAAATAACTTAGACTTATTATATGGCTGAGTTGAATTATACGTGCATATAATAGAGTTGAACTAAGTTGGCGATGTTTCTGAATGAAGCATAACGAATAACTTAGACTTATTATATGGCAGAGTTGAATTATACTTGCATATAATAGAGTTGAACAAAGTTGAATTAACCTAAGCTTGCCATGTCGGCAGAGTGGAACTAAAGTCGATTCACAGAGAAACCAAGGTTGGATCTCGGCTAGTCTTTGTTTGAATCTAACTTCGGCAAAAGATCATAAACGTATAATGTGAACTTAAGTGGAACTTAGGCTCACATTAGGGGGCAGGAAGCTGGAATGATAAATAAGCTTGAGAGCTTGGGACTTGTTAAAATTTTTAGAGAAAATTTACAAGTTAACATGGGTTTAACACTTGTTGAAATTTCAGAAAAATTTACAAGTTGGAGTTTGCCGAGGTGATTAGGAAAGAAATATCAGAGGTACATATTACTCGAGATGACCAACCAGGTTGCCAAGCTTGGAAAGCTTGAAAGAGTGAGGTCTTGATAGAAGATAGCAAGCGGAAGTAAATGAGCAATACTTGACTGAATAAGTTTAAAGAAATAACACTTGTAAAAATATTTTGAAATATTTTTAAGTGTTAGCCGAGGTATTCCAAATGTTGGCCGAGACAAACAATGAAGGTATATCCAAGGTATTGTACCTCGAAGTGATTACATAATTAAGGTGTACTTTGAATAAGTGCAAAAAATATTCTAAGTATAGAAACATGCATAGAAGGGAACAAGGCATACATTCAACACTTAGAAGAAAAGGCATACATTTAGCGAAGAAACTTGTTCAAATACAAAGAGGCACTTCGGCCTGGCATAAGAAATTACTTGTCCAAGCTTCAAAAGAGAAGTTACAACTGAAAAGGAAAAAGTTCAGAGTAAAAAAAAGAAAAGAAAATCCTAAGTGTTGGAAACATGGGCACTGGTCTCAGATTGCTCAACCTCGGCTGTTGGTGTTGTGACCTCGATTGGCAATGTGGCTTCCTTCTCCGCCGTTATCACGGCATCGATTTCCAACAAAGTCTAGTCCAAGCTCTTCTTAGCTGCATGGACCTCGGCCTCAGAAGTTGTTTGTTTGGGAGAGGCACCCTTGGAAACCAAGTCCTCCTCCTCATCATGAGTCAAGTTCAGGACTTGATCATTTAATGTTGGGGACTTGGCCCTCTTAGCAATATCCTCTTCTTCTTCAGCGTCGTCAGAATCGGCCTTGCTGCCCGATCCTTTGGGAGGCAGAGGGAAGGGCACTTGGAGTTAGTCGATATCGCGAAGATCGGAATCCATTAGGATGAACAGGTTGTTTAGAGCAGCCGTCCTGCTGAGATAAAAACTTCGGTTGTAGGCTTGGTTTACTTGTTCTTTATAGGCGTCACGAACGTCAGCTTGGCCTTCGGCGTTGGCCTTTTCGTCAGCTGCTTTGATTTCGGCTGCCTTGGTCGCCGAGGCCTCTCGCAACTCCGCCTCGACTTTGGCAATTTTTACTTTGGACTTTTTGGCCTCGGTCCTAAGAACATCGGCCACTGCTTCAGCAGCCTCTGCCTTTTTCTCGACTTGATCTTGAGCTTATTTGGCAGCCTTGGCCTGATCTAGAAGCATCTTTATTTTTTTCTCAGCGTTATTTAAGGAAGTGAGAAAGCCAACAACCTCTTTTGTCTTATGGACCAATTCTTTTTTCAAGTCCTCGGCTTTCATTGTAGAGGAATGAGCACGCTGGATTGCCTAGAAGAAAAGAATGAACAAGTTAGTAAAATTTCACAGTGTGAGAACTTGAAGTAAAAAGCCAAAAAAGACAAGAGTTGAAGACTTACCAGAATAGAGTGCTGCATCATTGTAGAGGGTCAAAAATTAAACCCTAAACTAAGTATGGACCTAAGCACTGAGATCGCCCCAAAGAGGAGACCAGGGATAAAAATGGAGCATAGGCCAAAGCCCAAGGGAAGTAGGCCAACAAGTGGGCCGAGGCAGGTCCGACCCACCAGGGCTTCAGATGGACTCCGCGAAGAAAAATGCCCAAGTCAAGTTGCAGAGGCAACACCTGCAGTGGTAAAGTTGCAGAGGAAACACGTGCAGCGGTAAAATTGCTGAGGCACTTTGCCTTAGCGCCACCATTCCTAAAATCTTTAATTCTGCTGCCATCTAAAGTTGCTGAGGAAAAGAGAAAAGTCGACACAACTAAGTTGCATAGGCAACACTTGCAACAGCAAAATTGTGGAGGTCAAGTTACAAAGGCACTTTGTCTCAGCACTGCCATTCTAAGTATCTTCGGTGCCGCCGCCATTCCAAGTATCCTCGGCGCCGCCGCCATTCGAAGTTGGTACCCCAGATGTTTGGAGTTGCTGAGGGAAGGAGAAGACCGAAGCAACTAAGTTACAGAGGCAATACTTGCAGCGCCCAAGTTGCGGAAGCGTTCTGTCTGCGCCGCCATCTCTAATATCTTCGGTCATGCCGTCTGAACTTGCTACGGGAAATGAGTACCGCAACAACTAAGTTACAGAGGGAATATCCTACCATGGTGATAGCAGCCTTTGAGAGAGGCTTCCCTCTGCAAGTAAAGGCTAATGCTTGGCGCCGATAGCAAGCCCCAAGACATTACTAGCCTAAGGCTAATAGCAGGCACCACAGTCTATTAACTTGGCGCTGGTAGCAGGCCCCAAGACTTACTGGTTGGAGCTGATAGCAGGCCCAGAAATACCAGTTTACCGTGGCAACCTCGCGAAGATGGGAGCAGGGTAGCCCGAACATAAAGGACTCCCTTTCCATTTACCCAGGTCATGGACCTACCTTAATCGCACAGGCAGGACTAAGGAAGCCCCCTTGGGCTTGGTACTAAGGCATATCATGGCTGATAGCAGTCTTGGCTGTGGCCTTCGCCTTGGAAAGCTAGGGAGTTTGTGGTTAGGTAGCTAAGGGTGGAGGCTTCGCTGAGGTGAGCACAAACATAGTCGATAGCAGACTAATGGAGTCCTGAGAATGCATGTACTGGCCAAATGGAACTAAGAAGGCAAGTGCAGCAGCAAGGTTCACCGCTGCAAGTGTACTTGCTGAGGTTCAGGCTGAGAAGGCAAGTGCAGAAACAAACACTCCCGTCTGCAACTACACTTGCTGAGGCTCAAAAAAGGTAATTGTGAAGGCAAATAGATAGTACATAGTACATGCAGAGGGACACGTGGCACCTTCAACCTGGTGGCTTAAGGCAAAATATTCCATGTGATCCTTTAGGATACATGTCTTCTCTCTATTTGGCCACTTGGTGTCCTTATAGTGCCAAGGAAAACCCTATAAATAAGACACATTTTCCAAGGTTCAACAAAGGGAATTTTGGAGATTTAGGGGAGATGCTACCCATTTTGATACTACCATTGTCTTCTTCTTCAGCCATTTGCTTCACCCTCACCCAGCTACACACTCTTTAACTCCCAGATAGTTGCTGCTACTAATTCTTCAGCCACTTCGACCACTATTGGACCATCAACATAGTTTTGCCTCTCTAATCACCTTTCTAACCTTGAACCCCTCTACATTTCTAGCAACTCTGCTGGAGAGACTGCTTTGTTAATAGTTCATACTTGCAGTGGCTTACATACTTCGCTGGAAAATATGGTAGAAGGTAAAGTTCAGCAACCCCCACGACAGCAAGGCTTTTCCAATGGGGGAGTAGCACATGCGGAGGACCATGACCACAATGTCGTGATTAAGGCAGTTCAGTCACTCAGGATACGTAGAAGGAGATTCTGGCAGCTTTACAAACTCTTACTGAGGCTATTATGGCCATGGCTTCTAGACCGGCCCCAATGTAAGCTCCTCTGCTTGTAGCAGTCCCAAACCCAGTGCCTAACTTGTTCCTTCAGGTTCGGGCTCCGATCCAGGTGCCTCTGGTGGTACCTCAGGCGAATGGTACAACCGCTGGTTCAGCTACCCAGGAGCAGACTGGACCATTCCAGCCCACTCACTTTGTTACTCTAGCCGATGTACAAGTTATGCTCGAACAAGAGCACAGCAAGAAACAACTGCCATCTCTCCTAGACCCAGATGTGAAGCCCACATACTCTCAGGAGATATTGACCATGCCATACCCAACTGTGTATACAATGCCCAAGTTTATTAAGTTTGATAGAAAACAAAGCAATGTCAGAGAACATGTGGTGAGGTTCATTGACATTCTTGGTGTCCATGGCAGTGACCACTTTTTGCACCTTCAGGAGTTCTCCAAATCACTTACTGAAAGGGCTTACAGTTGTTATGTGAACTTGGCTCCCAACTCGATCAAGAGTTGGGAAGAGGCAGTGAACAAGTTCCACATGAAGTTCTTCAATGTCCAAGAGAAAGTTACAACCCTCACACTTGGGCGAGATGTCCAAAAAGAAGGTGAAGATATACTGGACTATGTTAAACGGTTCCAAGACAAGGCTATTGACTGTCATGAGCCAATGGTTGAGGCTCACTTAGTCAACATATGTGTGGAGAGTGCCATACGCGACTACATAATTTTCTTGGTGAACCATAATCTGCCTACCTTTTTAGCCTTGATTGAGGCAGCTAGAAACCTCAGTACCACTGGTCCCTTACATAGATCTCGTGACAGCCACTGCTACTCTCGTAGTAGTAGAGTTGTTGCAGTAACCTCTATAGGAGGGAGCCACTCGCAAGCGGAGGCCTCGTCCTCTCGAAAGAGGAAGACTTATTAGGACAGAAATCCATATCCTTGCAGCCTTGAGAATGTTAAGGCCTTGGTTAAAGAATGGGTCGCTGATGGTGAAATTACTTTACCTCCGGTTGATGTTACTCCAACCAAGAAAGACAAAGAAAGCCCAGATTATTGTGTCTATCACAGAACCACCAGACACCCTACTAGGGATTGTTGGATGTTCAAAAAATATCTTCAAGAAGAAAGTTGACGCAAATGAGTTGATGTTCAAAGATGCCGGTAATCGTGATGTAAGGAAGGATTCCTATTCTAATCATAAGGAGAAAGGGAAGAATGTACACATGATTGGCCATCTTGGGCCTATCTGCAATCAAGTGCACATGGCGTCCTACTATGATGAGTTAGAAGAAATCACCAGCTTCCAGCTTCCTGAGACAGTGCCTGCAGAGGCAAACTCGCAGAGGATACTCATGCTCAAGCCTTGCAAAACTCTGTTAAGTTTCGCACCTTCTCTGACTAGCTGGGGTTGAGCCAAGCCACCAGGTTGGAAGTAACAAATGCCCTTATCAATATCTCTGAAGTGTGCCATGCTGAAGTTGCTGAGGCTAAGGGGTATGTGCCTCGATACATCCAGAAAGATTATGGGGCCATTACTTTTTCAGAAGCAGACAAAGCATACCCATTTCCTCATAATCGTCCTCTTTTTGTCACAACTTACATCAATGATGTAGAGTTCAAGTGTGCTTTCCTCGATGGTGGACCATCCATAAACATCATCACTACTGACACCTTTGCAAAGGCTGGTATCCCAGAGTCCGGGTTAATTCGCCAACCGATCACTGTAACAGGTTTTGGTGGTGAGAAAAAGGTTACTAGGGGCCATGTGCTCGTGGACTTAGCAGTTGGCGAGATCCACTCCGCCACTAAGTTCCGTGTGATTGAAGCAGACACAAATTACGATATGATACTTGGCAGAGCTTGGATGCACCGATATAAGGCTGTCCTGTCTAGTTATCACCAATGCGTGAAAGCGAAGTTGGAAAAGCGCACAATGATTATAAATACATCTGAAAAGCCATTCGGAGTGGAAGAGGCACACTATTCGAATGTAGTTTTCTTTACTGAGTTGTCAACGGATGAAACTCCAACGACTAGTAAAATTGCAAGGGTAAAATTGCCGAAGTGGGAAGACAATCGAGATACAGAGGCTACTCCAGGTAAAAGTGGGCAAAAGAGGAGCTGCAAGTCCACAAGTCCCTTGCCAAAGATTGTTAAGGTGCGAATGGCAAGACAGTTTATTACCTATGACGGTCTTGGGGGCCAGACTTCATACCTTGGAAGGATGGCCCCGAGATGAATAAATGTGACAATGAGGAGTCCCAAGAAAGGTTGGTGGAGGCACCTGAGACCGCCCCTGAATGCATGCAAGATAGGCCTAAACCCCAGCAGGAGGTACTTGCTGAGGTCAACCTTAGTGACCTGTTTGGATAGAACAAGCCGGTGTTTATCAGTGACACAATGGCTCTAGTAGCTAAGATAGAATTGATAACATTGCTAAAGCAATACGGTGATGTCTTTACTTGGACATATGATGAGATACTTGGTCTTGACCCATCCCTTGTTACTCATCATCTGGACACTTTCCCCAACTCTAAGCCAATCAAGCAGCATGCTCAAAAGTATCATCTTGATCTTGAAGCAAAGATTAAGGCAGAGGTAAAAAAGTTACATAGGGCCAAATTCATTGAGCCTATACAGTACCCAACTTGGCTAGCGAATATTGTGCCTATGCAAAAGAAGAACAGTCAGATTAGAGTCTGTGTAGACTTTTGCGACCTGAATAAGGCCTGCCCGAAAGATGAGTTTTCGTTGTCTTATGTTGACACACTTGTCGATTCTACTGCAGGCCATCA